>JAQGAE010000619.1:0-32580 GCA_034696685.1 Julus scandinavius | reverse complement strand
AATTACTAGTCAAATAGATAAATGTCCTTGAGGTTCTTCCTTCCTCAACATTTGTGGTTATGGTTGTTGTATTTAGAATCTTTAAATCTGGCATATAATTACTAGCAATTTAATATAAAATGCTGGCTTCATTTGAAATTCTATTGTTATGTGGATAACAATATAGAGTAAATCATATGGTATCGAGAAAGCTGAGCTCCAACATAGCTTTGAGCTATTGCAATTAAATAGTCTGGCTTAACAACACGTGAGATAGCCTATCAACAAAAGCTCATATCATCATCGTTTCAATTAATAAAATACAATAACCAAACAAACCTTTAACATTGTCCTCCTGTGACGCACAAATGTCCACCAACCCTGCCACTTTAGTTTCAAAGCAAGCTCTGTGGCCACTACTAATAGCCCAAATATCTCTAAAGATCCATGTGCCTGATCAATGAGAAAAGATAAAATAAAAAAATTAAAAAAGCCACAAACGCCACTCATAGAATTTAAAGGAAAATATTGATATATTTTTACCCATATAGGTAGAGCAAACAACGGAATAGCCGGTTGCTCTACAGCCGCCAAAGACAGAAGCATGATTGATGCCATTAAATCCAATGTGTAAAACCAGTGATTGTGAACAAGCAAGTAAGATGGAAGAGCATTTTGATCTTTTGGGTGCGAGTTAAATTTGTCGTTGTTTTCACCTTCCTGCATAATGATAAACACACGCGATAATGGTGTTTTCTGTTTTATCTTGATTTATTTATCTTCATATAAAAAGCACATATCTTCTGTGCATAAAAGCAACTCTAACATCAAATTTGATGGGTGGAAACAATACTAAAGAAATCGATAACAGGAATATATCACTTTTCACCTCTAAAAATATTGCAGCTTCATGATAATTCATTTCCCAACGCTTCTGCAGAATACTTGAGTTCTGCCCTTCCTGAACAGTGTTCAATTCACCAAGCTCTGATTCATGAAAATTACTGGAAGTGTTTGCATCTTCATTGGGAATATCACCATCAGAGACTAGATAAAAGAAGACAAAAAAATCGCAAAGAGGAAAAATAAAATATCTAATCAATTACTAAGATCAGAGTGAGATTTTATCCAAGATTAGCATGTTTGACGTACAGCATGAGGAATATATTTAGGGTCAGCTTTATTTTATCGCCAAATTGTATGGTGGAGATAGTGGAGTTAATTAACACCTCAAATTTCAGTGGATTAATTCTTGTAGGCCAAAGCAAATTCCTATTTATTTAATTCATTGATGAAAGGCTGCACTAGCTATATATGGATGATATTTCTAATTCACGAGGCATTATCCTGGCTAAATAACTACAGGGATCCCATCATAAAATCCAAATTTGAGTTAAGAAAGTAATAAATTAGTGTCTGAGATGCACGGTTAAAGTTTAATGGATGAATGAAGGATATTGAATGAATGATGGATATGGCACAGAAGTGAGTTGCCTATAACATTTGCGTGACATTCTCCCAGTATCTTATCGTTTATAACCAGATTATAGCGATAAATACACACATTACGCCGATAACATTTACAAATCAGAGTCTTACCTGATAAGCGTCCAAAAGGATTTCTCCTGACTTCTGATTCGGCCATCATATGTTATGCAACTTTCAGTATACACAGAACGAATTCCTCGACTTTTTTAAATCTTGTTTCACACTCAGAAAATTGACATGCGCGTAGGAGGAGACAGCGCTGCCAGCATTGTCCGATTTCTTACAGGTCACTGCATTATCAACGAAAATTAAACTAGAAATGCAACAAAACAGCTGCAAAACAACAAAAAAGGGGTGTTAAAAAGCTTCAGCGACAGACATATTGGACTCGAAGAGTTTTTAATTATGTCTATTTCGGCAATGCAGAGTGTCCTTACCTTTCTTGGTTGGCAACGAGTCGTCTGCTGTACGTCTGCTCTAAACTAACGCTTTTAAATAATGACCAAAAGTGTGCCAAATTACATCTGTGTTTAGGGTACATTGGTCCTGAGCTATACATTTCAAAGAACATTAATGATAGCATAAATTAAAATACCTGTACACAAAAATAATTCTCTAGAATTTGTAATTAAAAATGTTTAACATTATTCCAGCAATGCTTGTCTTAGCTTCATGTTTTTCCAATAAATTGAAAAGCGTACATGAAAGCATATCGAGGCCTTTATTGAAATATTTAAAATATTTTATTAATTTATTAAAATATATTTTAAAATTTATAAAAATATAAGAACAACGTGATGTGCTTTTCATAACAAGGATGTCTGCTCTTCTGCCACCATTTTTAATTCTTTGGAATAAAATTTGCTGAAAAATGATTCCAGTTAATTTGAAAGTGTTGAATTACTCGTATATATCGTTAATTCCCAATGGAGTTGTAAAATGTAGGAACATTTATGTAATTATTTGCAATAAATTGAAATATTTTCGATAAAATTTAAGTTTTCTGACTGAAACTAGCTACAACATGCTATAGTTCCAGTCAAATTTCCCCCTGCAGTGGTGAAAGCTAGTTATATAACCATCACAATCGATATACAATTTTATGAAGTAAACAGCATTATCACAATACAAAGAGCAATATATAGCTAGTCTTGAGATTAAACGTTTTTGCATCAATATTACAGTAAAAACAGCTGAAAGCTTTTAACTGCAGTTCTGTGGTAAAAACCTCATTGCTTCATTGAATAAAAGGACAGTAAACTGCAATTTTTTTGTGCATGCTGCATTATCAATTACTTTAGCCATTCTCATTGCCATCACCATGGCAACTTCCCTTGTTTACAAATAGAACATTTGTCTTCACATTGCAAGTTGACAGTGCGACAAACAATGAGTGGAAATAAGCTAGAAGCATCCTCTCGTGAAAATTCTGTTATTGCTATTAAGAAAAACAATGCGGAAGATGACAATGGATGGGTTTTTGAATCTCTGGTGGGCTTTTTAACAAGCCTGATTTGGAACATTCCAATGGAGGATTTCATTGAAAACAAATCCATGGGTAAGATCCTCTAATTAGCTATTCATCATTTTCAAACCAGCAGAAAATACGATAAAAAACTAATTATGCAACAAAAATGTAATTTTACTGTAGTAAACTGTAATTAGTCACCTACTTATAATTATTGTAGTTTGACAGTTGTTTTTTTATTTAAAAGAAGGTTCTCAGTAAAATTTCTGATGGAATTGCCATTCATTTAGAAAAAATATATTGTAAATTGCAGTGTTTGAAGCCAATGAAGAGCACGAAGAAGAATATCATAAAATTCACGAGGAATACAAACATATGGTAGGCATACATAAATTGCGCACTTGCTGCTTGATCAATATATAGATCATTTGTAAACTACACAATAAACCCATTTTTAGAAAACATACAAATGCATGCTAAATTATAATACACCATTACTTTAAATTTGAAGTTATAAAACAGGTATTGTTTTGGTACATGTGCAGTCTATGCATTCTAATAAGTGCCTTGAAATATTAGTGTATGTGTTCCCTCTTAGATGTTGCTATAATTCCAAGAAATTAACATTTTATGGATCAATATATAGATCTGTTGAGCCACTATTAATGCCATAAACAACAACTCGTCGATCGAGTTTTAAGCATGGCAGAAAATTGTATTAAAAACAAATCAATTGAAACCAATTTTTGGTTTATGATATTCAAAATTATGAAAGTTTTAAATAACATTTCTAATTTTAAATACAATTTCTTTCTAATAAATAATTGTTATAAAACAACAAAAGATACCCCCACCTCATCTTAATTTATAGTTATAATGTTGCTCAAATATTATTTATGTAGGTGGATTCAATGTTAAGTGGATTTATGCAGGATTTAGGAATCACACCCGAGCAATTCGCCAAAGCTTGCAATGATGCAGAGGTGGACATCAAAACATATCAACTGAAAGAGGTGATGAAAAGTGAAGAAAATCAACCATATGAATGAAATGAGGTGGGTCAGTCATGGTGTCCAATTTAAATTTGTAGACAATATTTGAGGAAATCTGGGCTGCTGAGGATTATGATATCTTTGTAAAGATGATGATACGACGGAACGCCGCTCTTCAACTTCAAGCCTTGGAATATTTAAGTTCCCGTGAAGGATCTGATGCACAAACTCATGCTTCATGGACCAGGCAACATGGTGATGACAACGAATTACAGGAAGCCATTAGGTTTGCATAGAAAAGAAACTTAGTTTCTAACAATTTGGTTTCAAAATGGACAATTAATTCATGTGTCCATGGAGGACTTTACTAAACAAATATGAATAATTGAATTTTAACCAGGCAATCGTTTGAAGAGCACCAAAAGTCCAGCTTTGAAACAGAAAGAGAGAAAGACGTTTTAGAAAAAATCATGAAAGAGACGCGTGAAGAAGAACGGCACCGCTTGGAAGCAGAGAAGTTGAGGGAATCGAAACTTTTGGAACAGGTGGGGAACGCATACCATTTGAACCAGAAACCACAGTGTATTAGCAGAAACATCAGTTGTTGAACAACTTTGTTTAGGAATTTTTTCCTTCTTTTTCTAAAAAAAGGCGATTAAGTTGTCATTGAGTGAGCCACCAGAAGAAACTTCCCCAAAAACTGTAGAAGAAAGCATATCTAAAAGCTCCCCAAAAGAAGAGCAACCGACCAAATACACTTTGGCTAGCGTCACTGATGATAAGAAACCCATAACAGAAAACCTAACAAACAAGGTATCGTAATCAACAGTCACAAATGTTAACAAGACACTTCAGCTTGTTTCACTTTTTTTTCTTATTTTAACAGACTGCTTCTACGGATGAAATCGAAAAAAGGAGAGCTTATCTGCTGTTGCAAAGGGACAAGTTACTGGCCAGAAAGCATAAAGAACACAAGGAACAACTCCAGAAAGAAACAAATACGAGAAAATGCCCTAGTTCAGCACGAGTGGCTAGAAAAGTGTTGGAAAACCAAGAAAATAGTGGCAATGACACAACAACCGAAGTGCTGGCCGCACGACGAGCATTAGCTGCACGGCTACGAACAGAAGTTGTCGAGAAGAAATAGATTAGAAAACGTTGACATCGTTTGAAAACAATAATCGAGCAATTTCGCCATTATTCAAGTTTGTTTTATCTGGAAACACTCAAATATGTCCATGAAATAACATTCACTTTCATTTAGCTTCTTTAACCAATGAGTTTCATGCATGCAGTGTAACATATTTTTTATACACTATTAAGTTGTATGTATTTTACAAACTGTTAAGAGCTGCAAATTATCATTGAGCTGTGTTTTTGTGCACTGCATGAGAGTGTTAAAATACCCTGTGCAGTCTGTAATGCCAGTCAATGCAATTAAATGACTCAATTAAACGTTCTCAATTAGAACACCATGCAATTTTAATTATTTAAACCTCATACAAAAAAATAAACTAATTTCAGTCAAGCAAAGGTTAAATAAATTTATCACAACAAAAAATAATGATACAAAATGTTTTTAGGTTAACCAGAATGTAGCATACGGATTGAGCTTTGATTAACATATTCTTGCAAAAATATTAGTCTAAATTTGCGGTGTGCAACAACGCAGACCTTGTTTTAAAAGTAAACTTGCTTTTCTGCCACATTCCAATGCATGACACAAGTAACAGTTTTAAGCTAATTTTTCATTTTGTATCTATCAAATTTGAATTAAACAAATTTGTTGAACGTTTAACGTCATACAGAGGAAATCATATTTGCAATTAATCTCTATGCTGAATTGTGCAAATCTCAAATATATAAATGTTGAATTAATTTCGTTTAATAACTGTTACAATTTTAGCAAAAGTCCAAATATTTGAGAAAGTTTAGGTCCAGTTTTTGTTTTTCCCCGAAATTTACACTATGGTAATCAGATCAACAGCATAACATTATTAGAAATCAGTGCTCACAAGTAAAGTAACAATGGCATCAACAATAATTTACCTTTAAAAATAGAGGGAAAATGAAAGAAAATAATATGCAATAATATGACTGATGGTACAGTTTAAGAAAACCACACTGCATTTTACCAACTGTTGCCTTAAGTAAAAGTGAGCTTCATTTGTTTACAAATTTAGACTTCAAAATAACCTAACATTTTTACATTTGTGTTTAACCTTAAATGCCAAAATGGTATGCAAACACCGGTATAAAAATAAAAGCAACCTAATCGCATACAAGTAATATTTCATAATCAATGAAGATGTAAGGCAGTTTCTTTTAAATTGAATTGATGGAACGGTAATGGCAGACTAGAAATAAAGTTATAAAACTCATCAATGAGCACTTCTGCTAGATTTTATACCAACCCTTTCAGCAAACTGATCAAGAAAACTGGAAAAGCCTCCAATAGCTGCCTGGTCGGTAACATCGCCCACATATATTTTATGAAAAGCTTCCCTAACATCTTTCAGTCGTCTCGCCCTGTATACTCTCGGGTGATGCCGTATTTGCGAATCGCCTTCACCGGTAACTTCGCTCCGCCTGCCGAGTAAAAACACAAAAATGAAAGACATAATTCAGTAAGTTTCGAATATCTTCAATATGGCAACATTTAAGTAAAGTCTTGATTTCACAACTGAGTAGGCAACAGCACTTCAGTTTCTCGATTCATGCAATTTTAAAAGTTGTTGCTAAAGACACAGCAAAAAAAAAAACAATCGGAATGGCGTAATTCGTAGCAAAATAAAGTGCAATAGTTGATCAGGAAAATTTTCTAACACGCTCGGAGTCCGTTTAAAATCGAATCAAAGAACAAACAAGCAGAATAAGGTACCACTTACGTGAAACTACTGCGTCCTTGATTAGAATTAGACGATAGGTCCGAGCTAGTAGTTTGAGATGAAAGCGAGTTCTTTGTTGGCGTGGAACTACGGACACTCCCTGTGCTGGTGATTAATTGCCAGCTGAAAATTACAAACAAGATCAAAACAGCACTATTTAAAAAATGGTATACAGCTTGAATTCCTTATACTTTATACTTATGGAGCAAATGTGACTGAAAGATAATTTTGAAGTGGGATGGATTCCAAAAATGTGTGAAACGAGAGGAAAAAAATTGCTTTTTAATGCAATCGTACTAGTTTTACTACTGCTCTTTACTAATAAACATGTATGCATTCTTTTTTAAAGCAGAATCATCACAACGAAACCGCAATATTACCTCCCATATCCAGTTGAAGAGGCATCGGTATGTCTGGCTGAACATGCTGGAACTGCTACAGGCAAAGTGGACACGCGTTTTACAGGTTCATAACTCTGCGGCTTGGACTGGTGGACGGCACTAATGAACATTATCAACAGCATATTAAAAATCAACATTACGCATTCCAAATGAACCCCACTGGGTTTAAGAAATTATTATTCATTATCAGCTCAAGTTCAGAGAAAATCTAAAAATGCCCCAAAATAGAATTACAAATAAAATAAAGAATAAATTCTTTTGCTTTCTACATTAGAACAAACCTGTAATGATTCGAGCTTGCCATTGTTCCTCCAGACTCGTCAAAAGAATCATATATGCCTGTGGTAAAATATTGTGGCGGACAATCTTGACTACGACTACTAATGGAACTACAGACACTGTTTAAACTTGTGTTACTTCCATGTGCTGCACCTGAATCTATGTTCCAAGCAACAATGCTAAACATTAAAAAACAACATTCGAAAACCGATCAAGTGTTCCAAAATAGTATGTATAGTTAGCACACCTATGAGCGGGCCGTCTGAAGTTAATGGATCAAAATCTGAACATTTTCTTATTCTTCGCCTGGATTTATGAACTGCATATTCTTCACTAGCAATATTTTTTAAAAAGTCAAAGCAGAAGAACAGGATCTGAAGAAATGAACAAAAACAGCCGATTGATAATTGATAAAATTTCGAAACACACGAATAAGCTAAAGCATATTACCTCTTCCTGCTTTACGTATCGATCAGCTAGATTGTGCCTATAAGGTCAAAGAAAATTATAAGTTATGTCTGAAGTCCAAGATTTCAACCAAGTTCAAGAGTACGAATGTGAAAGTTTCAACTGTGCATGAATTTGAAGAATATCGCTATATATTCATGAAAAGTGGAATATTTATTGTTGTACTTGCCCAAACAGAAACCAATCGTATGCTAAAGTCAAGTATAAGATTTCTGGCGGTTTAAGAGATTTGTGAATTTCGCCATCAGCCCATAACGATATACGTAATAACGAGATAAATAATGGTGTTCTATCCCAACCAGATATACAATGAATTAACATGCCTCCATTTCCTAAACAAAGAGAATAACAAATCGTGTAGATTAGGTTTTGGAGAAAACCGTGACAAGAAACCAAACAAACATGAACTCATAATTATGGGATGTTGCAAGCAAAAAAGAATATTAATGCTTTTTTTCACGATTAATTTTTCTAAATAAACAAATGTTACAATTGTACATTTTTACAAGAATATTGTTCAAAATATTGACTATAGGACCTTCATAAGATGTTGAAAGACCAGATGTATGGTAAATGTTTACACCAGGAGTTAAGTTACATGCTTTATTTGCATCAAGAAGTGACTTACCACTTTTAATACACTTGAGCAGCAGTTTAAAATAGTTTTGGGTCAATTTAATCACATCCCAATTCTGGAAAGTAATAACAATAATTAATAGAAGCACTGCACATTTCTTTAACTTGTTAGAAAGCAAAACAACAATACAAAAGCACACATGTTTATACATGTTTAGAGAGCAAGAGAACCTTGGCTTAACCTGCTCAATAGAGCAAGAAAAATTGCCACACAACCACAACCGAGATTAAAACCCTGCATCTTAAGATCGAGAGGCAAGCGCGCAACCATTTTGACTACTAGCATCGGGCAATTTAATTCAGTTTTCATATCACTTCTATTTAGCTTAATAGAAATGAACAATACCTTGTATGAATTCCAATCAATGTCCAATTTCGAAATCAAAGGATCGTTAGGAATACCTAAACGTGCATCAACAAATGTTTGATTCCAGGAATAGACTAGTCCGTTTGCATTGTAATTGTTACAACTAAATTCTTTGAAGAATTCACAACCTAAATGCACAATAAAAGGAGAATAAGATAAACAGCATTTTGAATTGTTTTTGTTTTGTTTTTTTCAATGTACCAACTCACCTGGATAAGGTAATGACAAGATTGAAAAATCTGAGTAACGCTTCAATTTGTCAACTTTTTCAGAAGATGTAACGCTGTACCCGAAAGAAAGAGTGGAAATAAAATGGTTGTTTAATAATGATAAAAAGTCCGTTTTCTAAATTATAACTGCAATTAAGATTTATAGAGTTGATAATCAACTCACTTCATTCCAAATTTGACTTTTTTATTCTCAACCATGAGATCACAGATGCGTGTGACAGAAAACAATTTTAAAAGTTTTATATCCAAAGCTCGTACACGATCAAATAATTGCCAGTCCCTGAAATGAACAATGCAAAAAAAAAAAACAATCTTCAGACAAGATAAACTAAATCAAATACAAAATATTTTAACACATACGTTTGTTGAAATTGGCCATCATTTTCATCATCATCTAGGTCCTCGTCACCTACTGAAGCGCCAGATTTACCTACAAATAGAAAACGGTGTACGTGTCACAAGAGGAATTACCAAAGAATATATACTGCTCGGCCTATACCAGTAATATTATTCTTGAGAGTTTATATTTACTAGAAAAAAGGAAATCCAAGGATGATCGTCCATAAATCTCTGGTCCTCCCGACAGAGTGGCAGAACGACAAATATGCTAGTTAAAAATGACAAATAAATGCAAATTAAACAAGAAAACATGAAAATCTCGTAAGGGGCTCAGCATGCAGAAAAGCCTACCTTTCCATCGAGGAGGATTACAGGAACAGGAAACCGGGCTCGACACCTTGCTAGTCGTGCTTTTTGGCATAAATCTTGTAACTTGGCAGGATCATATAGGCTCTGAAATAACGGAACTTTTTCCTCGTCCACTTGTTTGTTAGAAGACGTGGGCAGCTTTACATTTGCCTTTTCATATTCCATTATCATAATCTTAGATGGATAGTGACTGCTTAGTTCACCTCCATCATTGTTGAGTATCTAAACCATTCAAGTTATTTAGTTATTGCATACAAAAAAAGCATTAATTCAAATATAGTTTACTTGAACATTAAACACCCAGAAACCAGATTCATTTCCCAAATTAATTTCTGGATTTAATTAAATAAATTAAACAAAACTTACAAAACAATGGTAATCTCTAGAAAATAGCAACTGGCATTTCTTCATAATGGCTTCATCCTAGAAATTAATATAAATTTAAGTTAAAAAATTCATTCTTCGGTTATGTATGCATCCCTTCAGTTTATTCACAGTTGTTTATTGAAAAACAACTATGGCAAGACCAAAATGGTAGCACCAAATGTTTATTAAAAATCAACTGCAATTAAAATACTTTAGAGAAGTAATGTATATGGTATCATAACGTTCATGAAGTCAATTATAATAAAACCAATTGGGCAATTAATTGACCCATTTATGCAGTGATTATGAGATCATGTGAATACCATTTTGAAATACCACATCAAAATCGCATTCAAAGCATGTACATTTTGACAGTAGAAATATTTAATAATGCAGTTTACTATATGTAGGTATATACATATAGTATATATATGGTACATCATGTTGAGCAAAAGCAGATAAATGCACACATGGGGGGAGGTGTCCCAACTTCCGCCAAAAACGTCCTTCGTACATGGCCCCAAAGCGGAAAATTTACATTTATTTAATTAATGTATTTTAAATTGATTATATGCCTTGACCGCGCACAACACCGATGAAACACGAGGTCACTTTAGTATGGCCTACCTCTTTGCTTTCACATTTTGTACGATAAATGTTCTTTGCAAAGTGTTGCAGCAGCGAGCTCACATCGACTAATGTCGCCTCCTCCATATCATCTGACGTTTGTCCAACAGTTCCAGTCAATTGTAAGCCGGGTCGTTGCATTTTTCCTTCTTCACCATATAAATTCACATCAGTGTCGCTTTCCTCATCCTGTTCTTCTATTTCATAACTTATTTCCAGGTCAGGTTCATCGCTAAGCCGATACTGTGATAGATCTATAGGGAATTGGGCCTCAATTACTGTGGAGTCTCTTTTCTGATGCGCCATTTATAGTTGCAGCAGCGTACCCATTGACCCAATAGAGCCACGTGACGCATGGAATTTGAAGCACAGCTTTGAACTTGTCAGAATTTATCGTGACAATATTAGAAATCCAACTTCAGAGTGCACTTAAACATGAAGAGAATAACGAGGATAGCTTGTGGCGTTAGTGGAGGTGTAGATAGCAGCGTAGCAGCATTCATACTGAAACAAAAAGGTATCGAAAGTTTCAAATATCAAGCTGTTGTTTTTTCTACAATTAGCGAGTTATCGCATCAAACAACCCTTCGCTGCACTTACCAGCTTGTGAATAGCTTATCATTTGTGAGCATACACGAGTAATTATTTGTTATTAAAACAGTTTAAAAAAAAACAAATCCGATGCCAGCGTGGGTACGCAAACAACCGAATGAATGTATACGCAGTGATGCAACTTTATATAACCCGTCTAGACCTTAATTACCAGTGTTGCCAGATTCGGTTGATCAGTTTTCGGCAATGAAGTTTATCGGGGTTATTAATCTTTTTGGAAAGTTTACTAAGCGAAAACTCTTCATTTCACGATAATTTATTCCATTATTTCCAAATAGAATCGGCTAAATAAGATATGTCATGCTAAATTAGCTAAACATTGCTGCATAATGCCTGATTATGTGAACTGACGAACGAAGATAGACCAAGAATCAGAATTGCCGAATACGGTCGCAAGATTTGTAGCGCGAAATTCAAATTGTTTCACGCATTTCTGTGAATGACACATAATTTTAATCAAATCGAACCATTTAACTATACCTAAGATATTTCGTTGGTATGAACCACGATATCATGCAGGGACTATTGACCACTGTCACAAATGTATTTAAAATCAGTTATCACAACTTTATTCGATCGGATTTTAAAACTAATAACGATCAGTTTAATCGTTATTTATTAGTTGTTGTTGTAACTTTCGTTATTGTTTCATAATAGGATTTGAAGTTATTGGTGTATTTATGCGCAATTGGGAGCAAGTTGATGAAAAAGGAGTCTGTAATATCGATAAGGATTTGAAAGATGCCCAAGCAACATGCGAAAAACTAAATATTAAATTAATTGAAGTAGACTTTATCAAAGAATATTGGAACTATGTTTTCAGGCAAGTTATAACTGAATCATTAACGAAATGGAATTCTTCTAATAGAATAAACTGTTTATTTAGCATTAAGATTTCGTATATTTTACTACTTTTGCATTTAATTTATAAAGCAAGGTCACACATTTATTTTTCAGTGAAACAGTAAATGATTATAAATCGGGCACTACACCAAATCCAGATATATTGTGCAACCATCATATAAAATTTGACGCATTTTTCAAATATGCCATCAATAACCTTGGAGTGGATGCAATTGCAACGGGACATTATGCTAGGACAAATTTTGGGGCATTCTTTGAAAACTACAATGAAGATACCAAGGTCAAATTAATTAAAGGGCTCGACAATCATAAGGATCAGACATTCTTTCTTTCTCGAGTCCCGCAACTTGCACTGCGATACTGTTCGTTTCCTGTAGGAAATTTACAGAAATTTCATGTAAGGAAAATTGCAGCTGAAAATGGACTCCAGCATGTTGCAAGAAAGGCAGACAGCACTGGAATATGCTTTATCGGCCCAAGCAATTTTCAAAAATTTATGACTCAAGTAAGTTCATTTTTGCAACAAAAGAAATACATTTCATTCTTACTTGTTCTATTTTAATTTGGCTATGCCTTTAGACGTTAAGCATATTTTTAGATCATACGTATATGCATGCTATTAAATCATTTTAAAGTAAGTTGAAATAATTTTTTTTATTTCTTTCCAGTATGTTGAACCTAATCCTGGTAAATTTATTGATATTGACACCGGAAAGATATGTGGAACACATAATGGTATGTTGATATTTACTATTTGTGTTGAAAATATGGATGAAAAAATTATTGCCCTTTGTTTTAAGGAATCCATCTCTGGACTCTGGGTCAGCGTTGTAAAATTGGAGGCGGTATAAAACGTTACTATGTAGCTCATAAAGAAGTTGAGACACAAACAATTTATGTGGTAAGGGAATTTGTTTTGACAAGAATTAAATTATCACTTTAGTGGAGCAGAGAATAACTGTATGAACAAGCTAAGTGCAAAAATCATTTCTTCTGCTTGTATTACGCTAACTTCCATTTTATCACTAATATTTTTCATAGGCTTCCGGAGTAGACCACCCATCACTTTATGCCTCCAAAATGATTGCGACAGAGCCACATTGGATTTCAGATTCAGCACCTCAAAAATTACTTAATGACAAAACTTTTGAATGTGGTTTTCGTTTTCAACATACAGATCCCATTGTGCCTTGCAGAGTACAAACTCTGGCAACTAATGTATACGAGCTATCGCTAATTAATGGACCACTGAGAGCTCTAACGCCGGGCCAGGTATGTGTGAACAAGGAAATAATGTGGTGCTGCTATATGCAATATATGTTGCAGAAAATGATATACATACACATTTTACTATTGAAACATTCTTGTATTTAAGGATTTTTATCCTGATTATTTGCTAAACTGTATTTGATTGTAGAACAACTGATTTCAGTCTTAATTCCCATTTGAACGATTCCAAAATAAGCTTATTTGAAATATAATTATCAATATGGTGTATTTATTTACTCTGAACTTCATGGCTAATTACGTTGTTTTCTGTTTCAGTATGCAGTTTTCTATGAAGGTGACGAGTGCCTTGGGTCAACTAGAATTAAAACTGTGTTGTTTGATAACAACACTAATTACATTTCCAATTCTAATTAATCTAATACATGATATTATGTAAATTTGTATTATATTTATAGAAATAATAAAAGCCACTATTAAGAATTGTCTGGTACTGTATAAATTGTATACCTTATGGGATACTGCAGAACTGCTTTCGTTATTATCATGTATTCTTTTCAACTATTCATTAAATGTTAATTTTTCAGTTATTGGCATGCAAAAATTAAAAAATTTAAACTGCTTTGACTTATGTTTATTTTATAATTAATTGCCAAACAAATTACAATCCAAGTTGAACTAAAGAAGATAATCTTAAAAATACTAACAGTAAAATACCATAATCACTGAAATTACTTATATTAAATGCTCAAAAAAAGGAAGAAAAAAAAAGGCATTCGATTTAAAACAGAAAATGCTAACCGGTCTGACGTAGATTTTCATAATTATGTTCAATCTTCCCACTCGTCGTCGTCATCATCTCCACCTCCCTCAGAATCACTTTCACCTGAAATAATGCAAAATACGACATAAATCATTCAATCACATTTTCATAATGGCTTATTTAACTTTTGTCTTAAATACTATAATAAAGAACGAAATTCAATTTTGTGTTTTTGGGCTATTGTCAGTTTGAGCATTTGTCTTAGCAGGGAAAAAACGATATTTACCAGAGGAATGCATGGCTTTGCTCCGTTCTTCTAAGGCCCTTGCTAATGCCAGCGCAATTCCATCCAAATGGCTAACAGGAGCTGGTTTGGTTTGCTCTGTTACCTAGTTAACACGAGTAAACAAATGAATGCATTAAAAACAATTCACTCATTTTAAGAGTCACTTAAGTCAATATACTTCACATAATCATTATCCAAATACAAAAAAACGTTTCAATCTAATGGTAGTCAGGGAAATATATCTAAACATGTAGGGTATTGTACATTAGCAACATTACAACATACTATATGACCTTACATATGACATACATTACACGGACGAACAGGTCACAGACTTACTTGCCTTTCATTTATCCAAAACCTTAAAAAGCAATACACCTTTTACCTTCATTTTCTTCCTCAATATAAAGAATGAATAAATGCAGTTTTTAGGACAGTATTTTCCAACCATTTACAACTCATTTTGAACTGAAAAAAGGCGCCTTAATCGTTATGGCACAACGTACATTTTTAAGGATAAATTTTCATCAGTTTATAACACGATGAAAACATTTGTAATAAAATGTAACCTCCCTTCCATGAGAGTTGTCGTATTGTGTAGCAATGTTCAAACATCTAGTTTTGGCAGATCAGGCTGGGAGCCTAAGCTATGGTTAACAAACATTGGGGGGGAGGAGAAAACTTATAAACTTTAATTTAAAATTTTTGTGAAAAAGAAACGGGTTACAGATGGGCAGTTTCTAACGGATGGGTTAATTTAGTCAGATACTATATTACATCACAAGGCACCTAGCTTGTTAAGACTGGCCGTTATTTACAAATTCACACGAACACTCGGATGCATTGCGGATGCTCGCTTACCACAACCGGTCTGAGCAATACACCTCGCCGAATGTCGGCTAGCAACTTATCGCGGGGTTCTAGCGGACAACTGCTAGCGGCTAATAAAGCAGGATCCACCTGGCAGCGAAGAAGATCAACACGGAACATGTGATATGAGAAGGAACCGTGAAAAAAAGTTCAGGTACTTACTGGTTTCAGCTCCACTCCACCCCGTATCTGGTTGAGAAGTTTGCTGTGTCCATCGCCACCCTCAACTGCTGTCGTCTTTTCTTTCTGGACGGGCTATAAGTAGTAAGTAAGGGCAACAAGTTAGTGCACATCATGGCTGGCAATGACTACTATCAAAGTTGAATTCGGAATATATTATTTCAAAGAGTGCTAAGATTTCGTATTTGATCAATTTTGCAAATTGCGTCATAAGGAGGAATGGTTGGCATATTCACATTTACTCAAATGTGCACGCGTTTCGTAATAAGGTAAGGAGAATTCTCAAATTACAACATTACCTTTAGAGATGGTGCACCCTTGCGGATGGCGTTCATCAGAGCCTCTCGAGCATCAGGCTCGGTGTCTACGGGACCTGGCGAAGCTGGGGTTACTGCAGCAAAAACTGGAGCTGGTGGCGGTGGTGGAGGAGGAGGTGGTGGTGGAGGTGGTGGTGGTGGTGGAGCGCCAGTGGCCGGTTTTGGAGGCGAAGCAGCAGGTGGGGCTGGTTGCTTGAAAGGTGGGCGAGCGGGTGGTGGAGCTGGTGCTGCTGGTGTTGGTGGGATTTGTGGCAAAGGCCGATTTCCCTGAGCACGTGAATGATGAGGCGGCGCTACTGGTGGTGGAGGCGGAGCGGCACCACGGGCACTATGTGGGGCTGGTGAAGAACCGTTACTTTGCCCAGATGACATTTCCTGTCGTCTTGGAATGGGAGGTCCCTTAACGGAATCCCTCGCAACACGCTTCACCTCTTCCACGCCTCCATTTTGCTGAATGAAGTCGTATATGAATTTACGTGTTTCCTTGTCTTGAAGCTGATTGGCAGATACCCCAGCACGAGAGAAAAACTGTTTGAGATCTTCATCAACATTATTAACCTGAAAATGTAAAAAAAAGGTTTAAAATAGGGATTACAAAGCATAACAATTTGATTAAATGCAATTACATCCAGCAACAACAGCTTCATTAAAACGATATTTTGGTAATTTAAAATGCCTCTAATAGGAAATGAAAGTTAAATTTCGACTTCGGTTTCTTGAGTATAAAAACATTAAAACTACACAAAAAAATCATAAATCTTGTGTTCAATCTGTCTTTCATATACACTTACATCAAAGCCTTTATCAGGATCCCATCCAACGTGAGCCACATGTCTGGAAGACATTGAAACAAAACCGTTAGCATGTTCAACCACCTTAAAAGCGACTATAGGGCAGTTTTTCATGTTTGATTTTGCTTGAATTGCGCCAATTCACATGCAACAACTCATAAACATAATATTTTTACACAAACCTGAACATTGTCGGTGCCCCGATGTCTCCTTTTGTAAGTTTAGGCGGTTTTTTATCCTTGCCTTTTTTAATTTTCCCAAATCCAATGTTTGAAACACTTTCTCTCGGGGTATCCTTGAACTGAGGAACTGAAAACAGAAACGGACACAGCATTTTTAGACAGAAATACGTCATAGTGGCATTTTTTCTTTCTCTACAATATAGCCACACAATTTATTTATTGGAAAATTATAATAAAAGAACGTAAATAAAGTACCATTATTTATGATTGGTGCTGCTCCATTATTTATTGCATTAGTTGGCGGGGGTCGATTTTCATTCAAGCGCACCTTGGTGGTTGGACGCCGTCCTTTTTTCAACTTCTCTTCTACAAGTTTCAGAAATGCCTCGGCTTCACCCTCATTTGCAAAACTCAGACCAGCTTGGCATGCCTGAATATTGTGTGTTATAAAAATATATCACAATTTACTCGTAATAACGCGAGACATGAAATGAACATGCGTAATGAACAAAAATACTAACATCTGCTTCAAATGTATGAAACTTGGATAAAGCAGGTTTGTATTTGATTTGAACGTACATCTCCTGTTCCCATACGCACCCAGGTTGCTGAAAGTAGAAAAGACAGGTTGCCAGGAACGTGTGCCCATGTCAAATGCTCTTTCCTAATACTTAGTGATTTATTGACAATAAATTTCTATCACCTGAATATTGAACAACAACAATAAACTCTACTTTAAATTAGAAATTTTGAATGCCGTTTCTCGATTTCTAATCTGATAAATAATTATTTAGGACTGCATACACGTTAATATCTACTCAGGAATTGACAGGGCATTATTTGGCAAGTATTCAAAAGACTATTGCATAATTACTTACTTCAAGGTTAAAAAGCCGAATAAAATATGAACGCTTGGAGTTATCCTTTACAAAACAAGCTACACCACAACTTCTCATAATCCATTTGTTGTGGTTTGGCCCTTCAGTGAGGAACAGTTGAATAACAGCAGTTGATAAACTCTAAAAAATCACACAAGGTATTGGAATCAATTCTCATGAAAAAGCTGACATTGCAGTCTCAAAGAAGAAAAGAATTGAAACTCAAAGACAGTATTGATCAAGTTTTATTTCCAAATGGGTATGTTTCGGGTGCTTCCAGAAAGAAATGCAGGAAATAATCCTTTTTTATTAAAAAATAAATCATTTCAAGCAATCATTCTAAATGTCATACTAATAAACATATGCACGGTTTTTGTCTGTATTTGTCATTTTTCAGAAAGAAACAGGTGTTTGAGAACAACATTTAACCAACTCAGCTGTTAAATTAGCAGCTGGGAAAGTCAACCGATGACAGCACACCGGAAAATGCGCAATAATTAACTTATTGAAGTAAACATGATAGGAAGTAGTCAAGGGAAGAAATTTCACTGTACTTTTATTAACTGCCACATTATACGACAATTGACAATTAATACTGCCTATATTTTCAATAATTAATTGAATTTTGTGATATGGGCGCGTTGCCTTATTCAACATTTTATTGAATACCAGACAGATTATTCCGTTGTGAGCGAAGTGTTTAGCTCAAAAACGCATGTGGTCAAACATAAAAATAAAGAGGAATGTCTGTCGAAATTTGATAATCGTTGATAATACATACTTGACATCTTGGTCCCATTGCTCGAAACACTCTTTCATTTTCTTCGTTAGTCAGCAGTTCCGACCGTTTATTTTCAATGGGTTTCTTCATTGGTTGGTTCATTATAGACTTCCAATAAGTTTGACTGAAAAACAATCGTTTTCCTTAATTAATTTGGGAAATACACCAACGAAACTACACCTCAAAACTACAAACTTTTGGACGGAAGTAGATTTGTCGTCTGCTATATAGGTAGGGAGTGGCGTCTGGGAAGTACAAAGGTTGATCCCGTGTCAAAATTTCTGTTTTTTTAGTTATGCTTCTAAAAACAACATAACCCGCGCAATACTTTTATTATTAAAACCCATGCTTAAATATTATCGAGCTTACTAGTGTAAAAAATATCGAAAACATGTACACGTTGAGAGAGATAAAATCACTGCAAGCAATTGTAATTCTATATTCGGCAACTTCATCAGAAGTTTACTTTCTTCGATATTCGATGTTCTTTTCCTGCCATGACAAGAGTATTCTGATTATCCGAATACGAATGTCATATTTAGCTGTTGATAAACTGAATGAGGTTTGTTCGGATACTAGCCAGCTCTACCAAGATACCGGTTATTGCCGAAAACAGGTTGTTCAAAAAGATAAATAGAACGGTGAGATGATGCGAAGGCGTTCCGCTGAAAACGGGGTTAGTTGATTATTGTCGAAACATTCTCTGAATAATTTATGTGTACTTTCGTTTGGTTTTAAAAAAACACGATGAGATCTTTAAGCTTACGCTTATGTGCAGTTTTGATCGCCAGTTTTCGGTGTTGTTGTTGAAGCCGATGTAAACGGTAACGCCGACAGTGTCTACGTGTAAATTCTGACTGCATAGGGGATCGAAATGGCAAATCTTGCGACCAATGCGACACTGGATAGGCAGGCGTTTTACAAAAAACTTGCAGAAAATCTGCAAAATGATCTAAAGGCCTTGTCCAATGAAGCTCGAAGAAAATACCAGCCTGTTAAAGAGGTAAGTAAGATATATGCTAGGCTATAAGCATTAAAGTTAGGTTGCATGTCGTGAGCTCTGGTACGTAATGTCAAGATGACCCTGGGTCATCCAACGCACAACGAAGGAACTGCATGATGACATTCATATTAAAACATGTGAGGCAAAGCTTGTCATCGGATGAATTGTACTTTTAAATTACCATTAGGCCCTTTATGATATGTAACTGTATGTGATTATTGACAGTTCCTCCTGTTATCGCCTAGTATCCTTGCTAATACTCTTCTAAATATTAAATGAAAGATACCGGCCCTGTCTATGGTTATACTGCCAGAACAAGCTTTGACACATACTTTTTCTTCAAACCTCTTCATTTTACCCATTTATGCAGGTTGTAGATATTCAAATTGTTTATTGACTCTTGCAGGCTGCTGAAACTGGCATAGTAAAAGTTCGTACATTGATGTCAAGAAATGAAGATATTATAAGTGGTATGCGAGTCTTACCTATTTAATGACAGTTGTTTAAATGCATACACCAGACATATGTAATAATATTTAATAACAGTTGTCAAAATGCACTATACATTTGTCGGAAAAGTAAACCAGAATAAATAATGGGCCATTTATTTATTTGCAGCCATGCAGAATGACAGCTCTGAAATTCTGCAACCCTTTATCCTCGGCTGTGATACGAAGAACTTCAAAGTGGTCCAGATTAGCGTGAACGGAATTCAAAGGTTAATAGCACATGGGGCAATCTCCACCGCATCTGCAGAAATTGTGGTTAATTGCTTGTGGTCCTTGATGGAGACTGGAGTGGAAGAGGTAAAACTTCTCCAAACCGTGTTGCTGTTGTTAAACAACGGAAATCACGTTCAAGGGCATGCACTGTCAAAGGCGCTGGTGTTGTGCTTGCGGCTGCATGTAGTGAAAGACAGCACAACGATAAATGCAGCATCTGCAACTGTCCGTCAGCTCGTTTCACTGGTGTTCGAGCGGGTGGCCGAAGAAGATAAGAATGTTCAAGGTGAAAAGGTGGAAGCGTTCAATGTGGAGGAGTTAAAAATATGCCACGCAACTCCGCCAAAATCCTTGGCCCCATGTGCAGCTGATGCCTACTTGTTATTTCAAGACCTTATACAGCTAGTGAATATGGATCGCCCGGTGTGGTTACTGGAATTACACGAAATGAGCAGAACATTTGGACTCGAACTCTTAGAGGAAATCCTGACTTCATTTTGTCCAGTTTTTGTGAAGGTAAGCGCATTTTTGTGAACAAGTTTATGACATAATATATGCAGCTGTTGTCACCCTCTTTTTCAATCACGTTATAATGTTTTCAAGAATTAGATACATACAAGTGCTGCTGAATCACATTCTAAAATTAATGTTTAATTATAGACATCGCCAATTAGTCATGAATAGCTTTTGTTTTGTAACAAATGGAATTTTAATAATATTTCATATATTAGTCTTATAGTGTAAGTCTTATTCATGCATTTGATCTAATTTGAGAGTGTAACTGTTCAAGTTTCGTGTTTATATAAGGTGTTACAGAACCATTTCTGTTTGCTTGTTTTTCAGCACCAAGAATTAAGCTTCTTACTTAAAGAACGAGTATGCCCAATGATTATTAAACTGTTTTCTCCAAATGTTAAACATCGTTTGATGTCGTCTACTCTGGGATCCTTAAACTCTGGATCACTAAGCAACTGCAGTAACTCAACAAATTCTCCATCGGAAAAGCCATCTTTCCCAGTCACAGTTCGTCTGCTGCGCGTTGTTTCAGTTTTAATTCATAAGTACCATGCATTACTAGTGACAGAATGCGAGATATTTTTGTCGCTAGTTGTGAAATTTCTGGATGTGGAACAACCTCCTTGGCAACGGGCTCTGGCCCTAGGTGTCATTCATAGGATTGTGGTCCAGCCTAAGTTAATTAGGTGAGATTGTAATTCTTGTGTAGTTTAGAATATCATAATGACTTTATTGTGGTGACTGTCCTGTGTTCAATTTCTGGCCGAATGTTTACAGGTTTGCCGGCCAAACTTAACAGTGTCTTTCGTGCTTCACTTTCCACTTTGTCCATTACTTGTAAATTACTTTTATTTGTTGTTTATTGCCTCAGTAAAATGTTTATTCATGCATTTATTTCCATGTGCAGTTCCTTTTGTCGTTGCTATGATTCAAAACCACACAGTACGAAGATACTCCAAGATATCGTGAATGCTCTTGGGTCTTATGTGCATTCCTTATTTGTAACAACGCCTACTGGCCAGTCCTTGTCCGGTAATTTTCATTTTTAATAAATCTGGTTTTTGGCTATCGACATGTACATTTAGTTGCATAATTGATTATATTTTAGAATGGGGTCTATTAGTCACATTGTTCTACAATGAGCTCTAAAATATTGTTAATTTTCACATAGGTGTAAGTCAAGTACAAGTACAAGGTTCACCTCCGACAATGTTAGGTGGCATGCCCGTTGGTCCTGGAATCACTCCACAACCTGGATTCCTGTACCATGGTGTTTGGATACCATTGATTGTTACATTCTCTGCAGGAACTGCCAAATCTGTCTAGTAAGTTTGATTTGTTTTTTCGGGTATGTTTTTCTTAGTTCCAAGGTTCCTTCTGAATTGGATTCCTTAAATATTATATTACAGCCTTGATTATTTGGATAAATCTGATATTGGACCACTTCCTGATGGCTATGGCATCTCAATAGCCTATGCATGCTTATTAGACACCGTTCGCTCAATTTGTCTGGAAGTGGAGGGCCTACCTCCATCAAATGGTGAATCAGCTCCACCGGTGAGCAAATCAACTACAGATACCAAAGGAATAACTGACCCTGATGCGTCTGGTGCTAAACTTAATGAACAATTGGTGGAATCTACTTGGTGTGGATTACTAGCAGCGTTTTGTCTACTTTTAGAAGCAAGGTATGTGACGATCCAAGATTTTTTATTTCCAGAAGCTTGCTCTAACAACGCACGAAATAATCTTGCATATCGGGAAAAAGACTCATTGTAATCTCATAAATTTTACCTATCTAGTTTTCATTTTTCTAATCTTGAATATTTTTTTATCAGCACTGATGAAAGCGCTTCAGAAAACATCCTCAAGTCCATGCAGTCCTTTTCCAGATTGGCTGGTTATTTAAACATGACAACAGCCCGTGATGCCTTTGTCACTGCACTGTGCAAGGCTTCTCTCCCTCCTTATTACACTCTAACTGTTTTGAGTGAGAGCCATGCTGCTTCTGGAGAAAGCAATCATGCATCCTCATGTATGTCATTCGGACAAGGCTCGGATCACAGTTCAAATACGCAATCATCTATACCTTCCGCAGCACACTTGGCCCAATATTTGACCGAAGCGGAGTTCAGGCCCCAGGTTGTAGCGGTGGGGACACCACTTCCGACCAGTTCGTTGCAAAGCGGGGGGAATCACGGTTCCGTCGTGGTGCGCATCACTATTATTATAATGTGTTTTATTAATATTTATTTGCGATGCATGTTAATTAGGCGTTACTTTTTACCCCATGTTCAAGCTAACCACGAAAAATCTTCAGTGCATGCGGTCAATACTAGTTCTGGCACATTGTCACGGAAGTATCCTGGGAACTGCTTGGCATCTGGTGTTAACCACATTGCAGGTCAGAAATTGTCAGGAATTTGCTTAATAAGCAAGGGAGTAAATTTGGGGATATTGAAAAGCTCTGAGGTTTAAAATTTTTGAACGAGAAATGGACGATTATTCTGGAAATTTGTTGCTAATCATGACATATTCACCACAGCATTTAGTTTGGATACTGGGACTTAAACCTTCGACAGGTGGTAGCTTAAAAGCCGGGCGAACCACTGATAGTTGCAACACCGTTATCACGACTGCGGTCTTGGCGGATCTGCCCATCTTATCGGCGATGCTCTCTCGCCTCTTTGAAAGTTCGCAGTATCTTGACGATGTTGCTTTGCACCATTTGGTCGATGCCTTATGCAGACTGTCGCAGGAGTCTATGGAGCTGGCTTACACGAACAGGGTAAGTTTTTAGGTTGGCAGGTGCCTGAATATCGATATAGCAAGTGAAATCTATCTGTAAAATATCTAGCAGCTAACATAAACATGGTTCCGTTTGGATTTTTTGTTTCGAGACGATACCCTAATCGATATTTGATTTTTTTTCGAAGGAACCATCCCTGTTTGCTGTAGCTAAACTTCTCGAGACTGGATTAGTCAATCTTCCTCGCTTGGAGATTTTATGGCGTCCTCTAACAAACCATCTTCTGGAAGTATGCTGTCATCCTCATGTGAAAATGCGCGAGTGGGGTGTGGAGGCAGTGACCAGTCTGGTCAAGGAAGCATTTTCCTGTAGATTAAAGGACATCGATGAAAAATTAATCACTACTGTGATTAGTTCCCTCAAGGGTCCTCTCAAGTCCCATGAAGAAGAACCAACAAGCGACTGTGGCCACGAGCAAACCGCTCTGCGCATCCTGATCCTAACACCGCTTAAGGAGCTTTCCAACATTCCTCAGCCTGATGTGCGCCAGAAACAGCTGGACTGCGTTTTGCAAATTTTGCACAACAACGGGGATACATTGTCCGATGGATGGCCAATTATCATGGAAATCATTGGGGCACTTTCGGAGAATCACGGGCAAGTGCTTCCGTGTCTTCTTTTTGTGTTTAGTGTTGGAGCGGGACGTACATATAGGACAGCCTTTTAAAATGTTTTTTTATTCGTTTGTAGAGAACATCTGATTCGTGTTGCCTTCCAGTGCTTGGAGTTGGTGGTAACCGACTTCCTTCAAACAATGCCTTCATCAAGCTTGCGCCTTTGTGTCGATTCCGTTGCAAGATTTGGATCACAAAGTCAGGAGCTGAATGTCAGTCTTTCTGCAGTTGGACTGTTGGTAAGTAATTTCAGTAATCGTACCAGTTAATTTAAGCTGTTTAATTCATTGCCCACGGCATTGTCTGACATGTAATTTTCTTTTGGCAGTGGAATGTGGCCGATCACTTCCACCAGAACCGCGAACAGATTCAGCGCAGCCTCGAAGCAGGGCTAATCGAAAGCGGAGCATCAGATATGGCCACGTTGAACAAAACTCCGGCTCTGTGCGTTGTTCCAGAAAGTACCCTGGAAGCGAAGCCTTTTGAAAAATTGTGGATGTGTCTGTATTCGTGGCTGGCAGAACTGTGCATCGATGCCCGGTCGGCTGTTCGAAAAAGTGCCGGCCAAACGCTGTTTTCCACTGTTAGTGCACATGGGTCAATTTTGCAGCAGGATACTTGGCAGAATGTTGTGTCCCAGGTCTGGTACTTTTTAATATTGTTCGTTGTCGCTTTTTTTTTTTACTAAACTATGCTCATGATATTTCCTAAATTCTTCTGTTTAGGTGCTATTTCCACTCCTGGATAGGGTCCAGTCTCTTTCCAATTCAGCCTCGTCTGACAAAATGGACCTTGGAGGCAACATTTTGATCCATCACTCCCGCAACACGGCGCAAAAGCAGTGGGCAGAAACCCAAGTCTTGGTTTTGTCCGGTGTAGCCCGCGTCTTTGCAACTAAACAAGAGCTGTTGACGACTTTTGGAGACTTTGGACGAGTGTGGGCCCTTCTGTTGGAATTTATTGAATCTGGAGCCCTGGGGAACAACGATGAGGTAAAATTTTGGATTCGGCTAAAATGCACGATGAAATGCACTGATTTTCTGTAGAAATAATCGATTATTTTTAGGTAGCACTAGCTGCCCTGAAAAGCTTCCAAGAAATTGTCCTGGCCGCCAAGCATGATGTGGAAAAACAACCTCCTTCACCAGAAGAGATGATGATGTGGACTACTGCTTGGAAAGTCTGGTATAAAATCGGAATCGAAAGCACCAAATCAGTTACGGCAGAAAACAACAAGTCGGGATCGACGTATATTCCGTCGCAAGCCTTTCTAACTGCTCTTTTGCAGATCTTTCCATCCCTGTTCAATCTTCTTAAACCTCGGTAAGCGAAGTATAATTTTCGGTTTAACGGGCTTCTGGCTTGACTGAATTTGCAATTCTTGGTATATTAGTTATCATAAAACTTGTTGAATATGTTCGTATTTTGTTTAGATTTGTAGCAGCCGACCTAGCGAAATTTTCGGCCGTTTTGACAGAAGTAGTCGCTGTCCCCATCCACACGGAGCCGGTAAACACGTTCCTCTTGCCCTCCATAACGGACCCGACGCTTACGCCTCTGCAGGAATCAATCCTACAAGCCGTTGACGTTCTGAAGCAAGCAGCGTTGAGTAACGAGGAAGGAAGTTTGCGTGCTGCCGTGCCACAGCTGATAACTCTGTTACTAACTTTTTCGGAGTATGCATGCCGTTGGCCAAAATCCATCGGCGATATCAATAATTCATCCACAGGGCAAAAGTTTGCTAAGGTGAGTTGGGGTTAACTTGACAGTCGTTTGAGGCCCTACATTTAAAAATGAGTTTTGGGGCTGGCTTTTGTTTAGTTCTTTAGCGTATTTTACTAGTTAGTTTGCTCATCTCAACCTTTTGCCTTTTAGACGTGCTGGTCGGGAGCTTTTTATGTTCCGATGGCCGAAAAAGCCTTGGATATGGCCATTGCATTGTATTCAAAAACGGCAGACAGTTCTACAATTATTCAGTCTGGTGTTTTTCGAGACATATTAAAGGTTCGCTTGGTTACTTTTATTTATTCGTAACCTGTTCCAGTAAAAAAAAAATTAATGATTATTATTTTTAGGCCTTGCGATTACCGTTATCACAAAAGTACTCGTGTCCGTCGCAGACCACCTGGAAACTGGCAATTAACTCTTTACTTTCCGTACTTGCCATTGGATTGCCAGTTGCCAGAAAACATGGTAAGTTATGTCAAGGTGTCTTGCAATTTAAGAACAATATTCCTTTACTCAAATGATAAAGAATATGCTTAGATTTTCTCAATAATACCTTCTTAATCCATTTACAATAACGTTTGCAGAAAAGGAATTTACGTCGTCTTGGGGCGAGCTTGCAATGACACTCGAGGAATTCCTTTTCCCTAAAAGCGTGCCACCAAACACCAGGACAATGGAAGAATCACAAGCGGATGAGGCCATTGATTGCAAGGTGATAATTACGTTCGGGATTTGGCCCTTCTTTTGTCCCAATTTATGGAGAATTCACCTGCTTTGTGTTCCATCCCATTTCAGGTTGTTCAGGTTATTCGAACCGAAATTCTAGGGTACTCTACATTCATGCCCAAGGAATTTGTTCTAAAAGTTGTGTCGTTGTTGGATAGAGGTTCCATACATTCATCTGCCGGATCTCTGTCAATTGGTAAGTAAGCCATCGCATGCTTCGAAGACTATTTGGCGTTCAATTTAACAATGATGTCAATGTCGCTACTGACACTGGGGCAATCTCCTGAAAATGGGTATGGTCCTCATGCCATTTGTTTGCCGACTGTAAAGTACCGAGTTCGTCATAAATTAGAATAGTCATAAAAGGGTTGCTCTCGAATTTTTCTGTTCATAGAGCCCGAGACACATGGCCGGCTGCGAGAGGAGTTTGCTAGACTTTGTTTCGAAACACTCTTGCAATATTCCTTTCTTCACGCAAGTGGTCGGCATCCTGGTCACGTGACCCGAGAGATCGATGGAAGCCCTCAAAATGCTGACGGAAGTGCCGGTACGGCTGGCAAGCTAGCCGTTGCAGCGTTGCTGCACCGCTTCAAAGAAGTGGTGTCAAAATATGTTGAAGACGAACGCCTGGGAAACAAATGCCCGCTTCCGCGACGCCGCACGTCGGAAATGTCATTCGTGTTGAAAGCAGTGTCGACGTTAACAATTGCCTTGAAAAAGGCTCCACCAGGAACAGGTAATACTATTATAAACTACTAGAAAAAGGTTTGTTTATGTGATCGGCATTGTTAGATGCCGAGAAAAAATAGAGAAGTAGATATTGTTGTCGATTACTGACGTTTTTCTTTAAATTTTGTAGTGTCATCTGAGGTGTGGCAACAACTGATTGACCTTTACCCGCATTTAGTGGATTGCACCATGCTGGTTAGTCCGCAAGTCACTCGGGCACTTAAAGAAGCCCTCACCGAATACTACGAGTTATTAAAGGTACCGTCTAAAGATAGCCAACTTAACAACTTAATTTAATTAAGGTGGTTCAACCTGCCATAGTGTTAATTAAGGTCGAGTGTAATTTTAAAATGTAATAAATTCAAAACGCCATACAATACGATACATACAATCATTTCTAATTTGCATTCCATTGAATAAAACGACTGTTTCAAACTGCTACATATAATGTGAAGTTTTTGCACAGTTGCATCTTGGCTAGAAAATAAGAGTGAGGTAAAATTCCACAAACAAGCTTCCACAAACTGTTTAAAAAAACAACCCGAAATAAATAACCAAACTGACTCTGCTGACTAATTACATCGAACTTTATAAAAACTCAAGAGAATATGGCCACAACTTACATCAAACACAAGTTGAACAAAAATTGCTTCAAGAATCATTGTCATACTGGTAGATTCTAATGGTGCAGACATGCATCGACTATTTTGGCACCAACAAATTTTCATTTATTTTGCGAAATAGAAGCTGATTTTCTAATTGGGATGATAAAAGTGAAATTTCACCATTTGAAGCAAAGAAAGTTTATACTAACAAGAACAACAAATGAAGTTTTTTTTTACGCACTTCCCTTTTTTTTTCTATCCATAGTTTTCCAAGTCTTATTTGACATGTTTAACCGTGTGAATTAGCTTTGACAAAAAAAAAACCAAGAAAGAAGTTGCACGTTTAAGATTTAAACGTTTTAACGTTTACATTAGCATCCCATTAATTTTAGAATGAAAAATATTGCACATAGCTGTTAAAAACTGAGAGCATGTTCTGTTTTCCATAAACCTGGCAATGTAAGTGTTCCAGCTGTTTCTGTGAATATTAAATGCACAGGGAAAATTTTATAGATTTAACAAAATGTATCTCGCAAACGCCCTGGTTTTAAAGAGTCCAAGTGGTACAGAGGTTCCTCTCCTTACCACCCGACCCATCTCGGTGACAACTTTCTGTATGCAACCTGCAGGAAGTTGCCAGTTTTCGTGCTTTCCTCGTGCAGTGCTTGCTCTGATAGGTGGCAGACATCTTCATCCAATGAGTTTTCACTGGAACATTTTGAACCTTTGAAACGTGTTGTAGTACAGTTACAAATTCTGTGCTAACCGATGAGTTGCGTGAATTGCTAATATGGTCTTGGTGAGCACTGTTAAAACGCGCAGGTTACATAATTACAAGATAGTGGATGAAAAGTCAATCAATTCTATTTTGCTTTAAAAACCGTTCTCTGAATTCGGCGTTGTTTTGATTTACCCAACTTGCAGATTTTTCTGGCACACCTGTCCCAAGTCGGTAAATTGGACCTTATTTCGACTTGTTGGCAAGATGACTTTTTTAAAGGGACCAGAAATACGTTTAAAGACTTTTCATATTAATATTTTTATTTTTATTTTGTCAGTTTCAAGATGCATTTTCATGTTATCACATAATTTTTTTTTTTTAAAAACCATCATCTTGCCAACCAACCGATTGCAGTGTTCCAGTTGATTATTAAGTTCCATTGATTCTTACAGAGAATTTCCAAACTGTTCTTCGTTTGAACCAGTGAAATTGCTTCAAAACGTAGCAACTACTGGTTTGGTTCGAGCAAACGCCAGCTCGCTCGTTATATTTATCTAATTGCTTAGACATACTTGTTTGGTACAAATAAAAGTTAAAAAATCAATCACACACGCTCCATTGACGCTTACAAGTTGCTCGAAACTACAATTTCCACCATTTTGAGATCTTTAGTCAGACGATTTTCCAGAGAAAACTGTTCTGCGTCATCCAGAAAATAAAAGAATTTGTCGACATGCACTCGGAAATTGTCGTCAAGTCCGACCTTAAGTTTCGTCGTTTTCAAGAACTGCGGCCGTCCGAATGCGAGTCGGTATTGAGGTTCGGGGCGGAGTCACTGTGATTCCCGTTTTCCACAACGCCGCTGCTGCACCCGTTAACCGCCGCGTGTGGAGGTCCGTGTCCATGCCTGTTCCCGCTCGGAGGTAGGCAGTGGTTATGTTCAGAGGATGAAGAAGAAGACTGGTGACGTTTTGGTTGGAATTCGGTGATAATGACAGTCACGTTATTTACGGTGACCGCTTTGTGTTCGGCACTACTGCGGTCCACGTTTTTCAATTTGGGTCTTCGTGATGTCAAGCAATGCCAGAAGGAAATACAGAAAAGAAGGCGTATTACAATGTGTATGGAGCCAAACTACAATCCCTGCACACCAAAAACTGCCGTGCAACATTTTCAGAACACAAAAAGTACTTCATGCTTAGAATGGCAACACAACATGAGATTTTGCTGAATGTTTGACAGCATTTTTTCTTACCTGGCTTTCCTCGATGACGTTCTACCCTCACATGGAGCCCCATTTCTTTTCTCAGCCCTTTGCTCTTGTTTTGGGGGCAGGACTGGAGCTGGTATAGAGGTGGGAATAGGGAGAGGTGGAGGGGGTAAAGTAGGTAAAGTAGGCCCAACCATCATGCCAATTTCTGTTCTGGACACAGGAGATCCCTCTTTTCTGACTTTTGGAATGGACTGTGTGTATTGTTGAGCCACCTGCTGAGCCACCAACTGTGGGTTTATTCTAGGCTTCCTGGAACACATTCAAGATCCAATTTAATACAGGCCCGAATTCCATCTTATGCACAAATAACAAATGCGATGTGTCAACATGTCAACACTAAAGAGTGCCAGCACATACCTGGTGGAAGTCCCTTTCCGAATGTCACACATTAGACACTTGAAAGCTTCAGCTGTATTTCTGTATGTGCAGACGCTGCAATCCCAATAACAATCTTCCGCTAGTTTACTTTGACGCTTGGAACGTCTGCATAAACAAAAGAAATAGAAAAACAAATAATACAAAACTCAGACACTACGAAAAACAAGGATAGCATCGAAGTAAACCTGTTCGTATACAAGTAGCAGATTACTTGTTTTACATTATTTCAATCGCTTGATATAGCGTCGTGTATGCCAGGAATTTCTATCATTTCAGATACCGACCATATTTAAATGATTACGGAATGTACCGGGTCGCTACCGCTTCGGCAGGCAATGCTAAATGGTGCGACTCCATTTAACACGATTTTGTATAATTCACGGTAACGGACATTGTTTCTTTGTTAAGTTCTTGCAGATGGAAGAAACTCAAATGGGATGAACCAAAAACCAATTTTAGACTGGAATTGCTCAAAGAAAATGCAAAACTGGTATTCAAAACCAACAGTGAATTTAAAAATTTTAAGCAATCAAAAGAGGGAAAAAATGCTTTGCTTGTAAAGGGCTCATATTGGTCTCAATTTAATGCCAGACATTTGATAGAGCGTTAAAAATTTGAGCAATTAAAAGGAATGAATATGATGCAAAATCCAGTTGACTATGATGGATGTAGTAGATGGGTTTTAAGCTGCCTGCAGTGGGCGTTCTTTAACCTGAAAACAACCACGCATTTTGACAGAGCACTCATAGCGTGGTTATGCAATGACTAATTAATTAATTACGTGGCAAAAATACGTCATTGCAAATGGCCCTAAAACATCCTATTGTGGATGTAGCTAGAACCGCATCATACCATGTCATTCACCGTTCAAATATCCGATTATTGCCATAGCAATTTCTAGGAAACTGCTTTTAGGATGTCCTGGAATCCTCGGGATTCCCGCAGATTTGTTAGATTTCAATTGTTGTCGTCCCATGGTAATACAACGTAAAGCAGACCTTTCCAGCGGGAAGCGTAGCACGGTTATCACCGTTAAAAATGCACTACCGAATTCAACGTCGATTTTGAGAACACTAGCGCGAAAATCTAAATTTTCTCTGTGAGCAAAGCGATATTGGGTACGCGTGATTGTGGACTCACTTCACGGTGTCGGGCATTTGGTGCTGTTGAAAAACGGAAAAGATTTACCTATTAGGACTCTTCTTTTGGTCCATATTCTTTCCACGAAACGAAATAAAGCTGCTCCCGAATAAACGGTACCAGCCTTATTCGTGATTCGCACCCCGAATTCTTTCTAGAGGTTCAAGAAGCGTTGAAAATTCACCATGGCAAAAGGATAAAAAATTCACCGTCTAGAGAATCAAAATATGGCGTCCCCAGACCGACTCGAGCGCCATCTGCGAGTAGCTGAACTGAATTTATAGCCGAAGAAATTTTGAGCCTTCGAACGTTTTATTTGGTTCATAATCTTGAAGAATGCGAATTTCATCACATTTTGATGCCAATTTTTTATAATGAGTTCATTATGTTTTTCTTCCTCTATTTTAGAAGCGCGTTAAGGATTAATGGCAGGCTTCGTAACATTCACGGTCACACTTCCACCCACGTGACTGAAAAGGTTTTAGAAATTAGAACCTTTCTAAAGGCGGCAAATTTGATTTTTGAATAATTAAAATGGCTTTTCCAATGGTACGTGGTTGTTCTGGAGTTTTCCTTAAATTCTTCATGTTGAAATTGGTTTCAGAATTGTCTTATGTCGTGTTTCGGTACCAAAGTTGTTTGCATTGTTCTACGCCCCATGCCCCATGTGTTTCATACGATTTGGTTAACAATGGCGGGAAAGAATAAATTCTTTTGAATTTGGCCATGAACCTAAATTACTCACGTCATGTTATCTGGTATGGAATTCGAGGTATTTCATTGGTAAATCTCACTATAAATAATCAAATAAAATCTTGGTTGCACCCTCGTTGTTTTTTATTGCAATGAGTATTTTTAACAATTTGTTGTCTTCTTGCGTTGGATAGTTGTAACATATACAGTGAGCAAAAAAAGTATTTGGCCAGTATGTTTTTTTTAATTTACATGTTTATTTTTACAGATAATGG
>JAQGAE010000618.1:0-32587 GCA_034696685.1 Julus scandinavius | reverse complement strand
TCGACCTACTGACTCCGTCAGCGCTTCGGGTACGATGGACTGTCTTCATCTTTTTAATCCCCACCTTATCCACTCCTGAACTATTTTTATGGCAAACCTTCTTCACTCTTTTTCCCCCTCCTCAACATCGCACACATTTCATACATGTAGTTATTTACTGACGCAGAAGACAATGCCTTTTTTACGAAATTAATGATTTGACGTCTTCTTTGAGGACCCAGGTTGTTATCAATCGATGTTCAGGGCCGGGCATAGATGATAATAGACCGAGACCAAATGAGGAATGCAGGCCCTAGTTCAACCCTTATTTGCTAACCCATTAGGACTTTTGGGATTTAGAGCATTTACCAATGGGCCTAACTAAATTGACTATAACGTAGCATCTGGTCCATGGGGCCGTTTTATTTTAAGCACCCCTTGTAATATACCGCTGTAAAAGGCATCTGCCATGGGAAGTGGGGTCCTTCAAATGAATCCTTATTGTTTTTGTTGTTGCTAAGTGTTGTGGTGTGTACTTTGGAAAACATAAAGAATAGGACACTTTAGGACAATGCAACACACGAGTGACCATATAGTTCGTTGTGGTATTCCAACTAATGGTGATCCACTACAGATGCCAGGATTCAAAGGAACCATTACATTATTTTTTCTGTTGTGCGTATAATAAAAGTTTGTGTTCGTGGTGTGTTTGTATTTGCACATGTTATAGCAACTTCTCAGGTAAGTATATGTATATACACAATGTTTGACGAATTGTGTCTGTTGGCTTATGACATCGAATTGTGACTGCCCGATAAGTTCGTTGTAATTTCAGCTTTAAAAGGTAAGCAATTTTTAAATTGTGTTGACAACGATTATTTCTTAAGCCAGGTCTCCACTGAAGGCAACATATGGCAGCAATGTTGAGGCAACATGGTTTGCTGAAACAAATGATGAATAAAAGTTTGCCTAACGTGATATTTGAGCAAACTTATGACGTTTTTTTGTTACCAGAACCATAGTTTCGGCAACATTTCGCCGATCGCTCAGGAGGCGATCCGAATCAAAGGGGGGAAATGTTGCCATTTTACTACATATGCTCAGCCAGGTGCTCAAATGAGGACCTGGATGCTTGGTAAGGCGTTTGGTAAAAGCGCCATAAACTGGACACATTTGTTCAGTTTTTCTGTCAACTTATGGTGGAAACACTTAAGCAGTTAGCAACATGTTAATGCATTTATAGTTTCGGGTTTGCGTGTTTTATGTTGCTTGTTGCATGTTGCCTTCAGTAGAGATCCGGCTTTACAATACCAGCAGCAACAACAACCCCCTAATGGATGGCAATCACAGATAGCACTGCTGTAAGCAGGTTTAGCCTACTTCAAGGGGTTTGTAAATAAAACGCATGCGAGTGTTAAAGTGTGTTTCCACACGAGTGAAACTCGAGATGCCCTATTTAGCAGTTCTCAATGTAGCACGTGCTACTATTTGAGAGCTGTATTTATCGAATTGCATCGCTAGTGGACATGTGAGCCACTGGAATCTCTGATAGCAGCTCGCAAAATACGAACCATGTTCGAATTTTGAGAGCAGCAGTCGAAAGCTAGCTAAAAAATGTAGCAAAAAAAAACCGCCCTGATGATGAACTTTCCCGCATATTAGCAGATCATTTAGAAAATGCTTATGATAAGGGTTTTTAATGTTTACAGCTAAGTTTGGGTAATTTTGTGGAATACGAGATGTGACGAGTAACTCGCGAGAGTTGATCTCACGTGGAAAAACACCTTGAAAGACACGTAAAAATGTATTTTTCGCCGATTAACTTATTAAATGACTTCTCAAAAACTTGCAAAGGCATGTCTTCGCGATATATAACGTCGCGAGAACATGTTTATGTGCAGCATCACGAGTCTCCACCTCACTCCGTTAGGTGTACCAAGTACGGTCATACAATTTAATATAAACATTTTCCGCACATTCTCGAAATCGCGTTGAATGGATCTTAAGGTGTTGGTTTGCTGCACCAACAATTTTTTGTGAAATGGTGATTCCAAGAGAGATTTTTGTTAATATAAGTTTATTGAAACAAATGTTATTTTATTTTAGTATATTTTTTACGTCGATATGTTTTACGGTCTTTATTGTTAAAGAAGTTTTCGATTAACAACAGATTTCCGTATGTACTTATGGGGAAAGGAATGAGACTAGGGCACATTCAGAAGTCACGAGTTATCTTCTAGTATATCCAATTATTTGAAAGTCCCGCCACAACTCGAAGACTTTCACGCGGAGGACTCCGTAGTTTTCTTTAGATCGAATAGAATAGGCTCGCGAGGGATTCCGTAACTGCCAACATAGCGAAATAATATTGAGCACGTGCGTTCCAAGTTTTGGCCCTTTAATTCTAAAATTTTTTTGGAAACTGCTTATTTGATTACAGAGGAATTATAAGTTTGAGAAATAATGTTTCAAGATAACAAAGAGAATGTCGATCGAGGACCATTGTCCCAAGATCCAGTTCAACATCTCATTAATCAGGTAGGCCTAGCTACGCAGATTGTACAGTTTCGGTTCATCCGTACTTTGTTTGGCAAACTGTGTAAAACTTTTGTTCTGTAACGTACTGGACCTTGCTGAAAAATATGGTCATGACCACAGTTGCTCAAATCGCATGAGCTTGAGACTGAGCTGCGTCTGAAGCCCTCCAGATGCGTGCCACAGCTGCACAGACAAATTGCCAAGGCGAGCTCAAGACCGGCAAATGTGAGACCCAGCAACCGTGGCTGGGTGCATGTCATCTCAAGCTTTACCTTAAGCTTGAGATGCAGCTTAGGATAAAGTGGAGTCATGTTTATAACTAACTCATATTTCTTAATTAAACCATTTATAGGCTGAGGAACACATGGATCGCTTCGAATATGAAGTCGCTCTTCAGTTTTGTCAAAGAGCCATGGATTTAGATGCCAATAATTTAGCAGCCATGGAGATGGCTTCCGGACTGTTTTTAGAAGCGGGTGATCTTCATAAGGCCAAAACAATATCCTTTCGTAGAGTTAATAATAATAAGACATTAGTGAGGGGCTTTTGGATATAAAGGGTGTAATAACGATTGGAGGATTCGAGTGTATTCTCCTTAATTTGCTGCACCATCTCGATCGTGCTGTTCAGCTGAGTCCTGACAAAGGATACTCTAAATATCTATCATTGGCACAGCTCCACACTGGTGAAAATTCCGTTAAGTGTTACCATAAAGGCATTGAAATTATGAAAAATGATCTAGAGTTACTAACCAAGGAATCCGATGAAGAAACCCAACTTAGGCGAGAACTTTCAGATGCATATTGCGCCACAGCAGAAATATTCACCACGGATCTATGGCAAGTTACCAGCGGTTTTTTTTTATCCTATTTAGTAACACGTGGCATGATTTTGAACTTGTGGTACTTTAATTACTTGTAGTGATGAACCAAACGCAGAAGAACAATGTGTAGAAAATATTGAAAACGCTATAACTGTGGATCTTATTAACCCAGAAGCATATTTATGCAAAGCTAATTATCTTCTCATCAGGGATAAGAAGCCAGTAAGTACATAGTTAATAATGACAAAGGGCTACCTGAATGTCGATTCTAGGGGATATGCGCACAGGAGATCTCCCAACATTGAGATTGTGCGAAGACTCGTGCGCTGTAAACACAAAGTTTACCCTCTGTTATGCCATAAAGACCAAGAAATCTAGACATTATACCGTAATTGCCGTTTTATGTTGCAAACACGAATTTGTTTCATCGTTTATGCCGCAAATACTAAGTTATTCATCGTAAAAACTTAAGTTTTCTAGCCATTGCAGTCATATGTCATATGAAGTATTTTTAAGAGACCCTTTTAATAAGTTAAATTGTGAAAAATACACTTTTGAGTGCCTTCGAGCCTGCCTTCACGAGGCTTCGTACAATTTCAATGTGGAGGAATTTCCTGTTCAGAAACGTCTGGTCACCCTAAATGTCCTCTGCTTTTATTTCGTTAAAACAAAGTTTAAAACGTTCATTCAGTTTTGTCCTGTACGTCCTAAATTGTCACTTGATGTTCTTACTCAATTAATTTGTAATTGTATATCATTAATGATAGGAAGCCAAAGAAATGCTGCAGAAGAGCTTGTCCCTCTGGTTTCCGCAACTACAAGCTGTCTTAGAAGGAAAGTCACTGGATGTTAATGTTGATCCTGTTGACGTAGGCACCACTTTTCCACCATTTTTCCAGCAATCGTTTGCTACTAAAATTTACCCTAAACTAATTTCGTTTCTAGGTTTGTTCCCTACCATACAATTCCAGGGTCACAACTGCAAAGTTGTTAATTGAAGTGGAAGATTTTGAGGTTTGTATTTAAGCTATTTGTTGTATGGTACTTAAGCAAAGTCAAAACCAACAAAAGCACGGAGCATATTTAGAAAACACGGGAGCATGCCTCGAAGTAGTTGTCTGGGACCCTGCGGCGAAATATGGGGCCTACGCGACACCACGTGTTGGCGAAGCCTTTTCAGGTTGCGTTGCTTAAGATTGCAGAGTACATCCTGGGTACAAGCGCCGTAAAGTGGGAACATTTTTGTCCTTTGGTCCCAAACGCCTCATGGACGATCGGCGAAATGCTTTTGATGGCAAAAAAAAAGCATAGAAGTTTGCAGAAACATTGGGAGGAAAACTTAGTAGGCAAACTTTTATGGACAAGATTTTTAAAAACTGTGCTTTCGTTGGTGCGGACTTGGTTTTAGAATAGTTTTTAACAAAATAGTGGAATTCCTCGGTCACATCATCCGCGTTATTTATCATAGACGGCAGTAGACGTACTCGAAGCGTTGCTTTCAGAAGATGATGAAGATATCGAGGCAAGTCTGATCAATTTGTATCATGTAGAATAAATTTTAAGCTAAGGAACTAACTGTCTGAAAATGTTCGAGGGAATTATAAAATTTTACAAACTTATTCGTGGCAGACGATTCGTTCGTTGCAAAAGTTTGAACAGTTCTAAGGTTTAACATTTTGACTTATATTGACATAATTTAAAGGTTTGGTACTTATCTGGACTTCTGAACTTCTTAAGAGGAGACATCTTCAAAACCAATGCACGCTTTTACCTAAAAAAAGCTAAGAAAGTAAGATATTGTGTGCAATATTGCTAAATTTTTGATTTCATCAATTTGGCCATTTCTGAAGTTGATTTTTTTTATTTAGCTTTTACTTAAAACTGGGGCTGCAGAATTGGATGAAGAGATGGCGAAAATAAATGAAGATATAGAGTCCATGCTCGAGCAACTAGTACTTGAAATACCAGAGGATGACGAGAGCGCAGACGAGGACAACGCAAACGGGGATGACGAAAGCGATTATAGCACATGCGAAGACAGCGACGAAGGTCAAGAGTCGATGGAAACGTAACTTTTGTGATATTTTATACTTTTAAATAGGACTTTTTACGAGTTGGTAATATCACTTATTGATTTTGTAACATACTTTGTAAAGTTTCAAGCCCTGTCCTTCGTTTTAGTGGACTTTTTAAAAGTGCCCTTGAAAGGATATTGAAATAAATCACGTGCATTCAACTCTATCGGATCTTGCTTTATGTCTACTACAACTGTAACATCACTCTTTTGTCCCAAGTTTATCGAAAAGATTAAATAAGTATACTTTATTATTCAAATGCAAACATTACAGCATTACATTTAATTATTGATACAAAAATGGCAATTAATAAACCCTGTTATCAACACGTATCATTACCACTGTCACAGACATAATTCTTGACTATTGTTTCAAAATCCGCTAACGATCCTATTGATGAACCGTTTATGGAAATTACTTCCGGTTCAGCTTCATCTCTGATGCTGGATTTGAAAAATACCTTTTCAAAGTAGAAAACAGATTTAATAACATTTCTGCATTGCCTTATTTATCTGGTTCGTATCAATTCTGTGCACTTACCTTAACAAAATAATCGTTCGTATCCGGGCGCTTGTGTAATTCAAAAAGCAAGACTCCTCCAAACTTTGTCTTCCTGCTGCAATTGAACGCTTCGAGACATGCGGAAATGGTGATGTCGTGCTATAAGTAGAAGCCGGAAATTAGTTTAAGGAGTACTTTGGATATTGTATGCTTTCCAAAATCCAGAATTGATTTTATGTAATCTTAAGTTCATTTTGAAATGTTACAAGACGATCTGGGATGAAGGCATACCATGCAGTAGAAAAATGCTTTTCGCTTCGGCAATTCCCCAGAAACTTTTTGAGAAATTTGCTTCAGAATATTCTCGAATAAGTGAGCTGGAAAAAACAAGTTAAAGGTTAAGCATTTTCAATAAAATTTCATTATGTTGAAGTACTAAAGTTATTACCTGCAGAAGTTATGCATTTTCCCGTCTTGCAGGTAAGCAAGTAGATGTTATTTGCAAGATCACGGAGTTCTTGAGGACCTATTAACTCCAATGATGGTGGCAAATACGCAGGCAGCCCGGCATCTAACTGTTTAAAAATAAGTTTTTTTTTTTCTTAATGTGAAATTTTTTGCGAAAAATAAGGATAATTTCACATTAGTTCACCTCCATTAAGTATGTATCCAGAAGCAAAAGTGCAACTCCAATATTTCCAACACCGATTTTAAAATCTTTACCTATTTCATCAATAACGAACTGGTAAAAAGTATAAAATATACAAAATATTCACGATTTAATAATGAAAATAAGTTTTCCCCGATAAGTTAACTCGTACGCTTCACTTACGTTATATTTGGTGATCACGTTGTAAGCGGCATTTGCTTCATTATCCGCAAAGCCGTTCGGAGGTTGAGTGATGGTTTTGGAGAATTCTGGTATCAACTGAAATAATGCCATCAGATTATAATTAATACAAATTTAATTGTTTTAAATATTCACCTAATAGCTCTATATCAGGTCAGTATTTTAAATAAATACAAAGCAATCAACCAACGATCAAACACTCAAAGAGCACTTAAATCAAAACTCAGTATGATTGTTGACAACCATTTCTAAGTTTTCGTGTTAATTGAATTGAATTTTGGAAATTTTGCAGATTAAAATTTATTCGGGGCATTATTTTTATAATCGAACATGTTTATACACGAACCCATGCAGTTTTCAGTCTTAATATCTACTTGCCGAGTCTGAGCCGAACAGGGCAGTGTGCACCGGAATGGGCTGCCACGACAGGCCAGTCTTCCAAACATCTTCTCCTGTGGGTGGATATAATGCAGCGAGACAACATTGCGCGGTCATCAAGTTCCGGTCCACATCGGTGCTCCGCACGTAAATTTCTTCGCTCTTGTACTTCTCGTCGATGAAGTTTGGATAGCGGTTCCGTATAAACGTTCCAATGAGATAGCCATCCTCTTTTCCAGTCTACAGAATTAATGTACTAATGACAAATCCAGTATTGATGTCACAAATTGGAAAATTAAGAAAAAAAAATTTTGGCTGCCTACGTTTGTTAGATTGCCTGCACCATTCGGCCAAAAGTATTTATTGGGATCGTCCGGTGAAAACATAATTGGTGCTCGATGACCATGGCGAAAAACCTGAGGATGTGGAAGATGAAATTAAGGTTAACGGATTTCTTTTTGGTTTGGAAGTAATGTTAATAAGGAAACTGAATTCGATGCAGGTAATAACCTTAAATTGCTATTTTTTCAACGCATTCGAAAAAAACATTAGTTGAAAGTCTTTTTAAACTTATTACCGTGTTTCATCAATTATAAGATGCAAAATCTCTAAAAACGTATTTCTGGATGCATGTGTTCAAGAATGTTATGCGTCCAGATCAATATTTTTCGTCAGCCGAAAATGTTTCAGAAAATTATGCCACAATTGGTAAATTACATTTCACGTCTTGGAATGGATGAAATACACTAGCTGGTTTAGAAACAATTAGCAACAGGAAGTTATTTCAATAGTTAACGAGTAAAGAAAAATAAAGTTTGGTTACAATTTCCTTAGTTTAGATTTCTATGCAAAACACTTACTGCTATGACTTCACAAAGCGTGTCTGGACTTGGTTCAAATTGTTCTTCAATGGTGGTCATTTTAGTGCAGATTCTGAAAGTAAAGCATCATGTATTCGGATATCAGTACTAAATAAGGACTGTAGTCAGATTATGTGACAAGGTATATTATCAAAATTTCTTTCAAAATCCTTTGAAACTCATTCGACTTTATGATAACAGAAAATTCAGAAATTTATTATTTTGTACATCAGATAAAATTTTGAAACCTTAACCAACAAAGTTATTACTTATATTTAAACTTTTCTTTATAAAATTATTTTTATCTTCATATTTCAAGCATAAAATAATATACTATATAGCGTTTTTCCAAGCAGTTTGTATGTTAAAAGTTTTGATAGTTCTATAGTAAAGCACACCGTTATTTTCCCACAACATTTTAAAAAGTAGAGAATATTTTTGTACAACTTACCTTCAGCAATAACAAACCTTATGTGAACGATCAACCCAGAATCTCTTAAGTTTTACTACCGAGTCAGTATTTAAGCGCGATTCAAGTTTGATAGGGGCCTATATATAATGTGCTGGAAACATGTTTTTGACAGAGACAAGTTTCTTCCTTTCAAGGACAAGTCGCTTCAAGGCTAACTCATAAACAAAACTCAAACAAACAGCCGTCTTTAAATAAAAAAATATCAAGAAATAAGTTGCCGTTGACCCACCAAAACGACCTTTAGATAACTTTAGAAAGTGGGCCCTGCACTTAATTATGAAATTCCTTCAGTAGATGCCCTAGTAAGGGGCCGTTCAAACAATTAAGTGTCCTCCAGAACGCCCCCGAATTGGGACACAAATAGCCAGGCCCAAAACAGTCAAATAGATGGCTGGTAGCCTCAGCTTGGCTGGAATGCCAGGGTTCAACTATGACATTTTATAGATGCTAAAAGGCTGTAAATCACTTGTTTGAAAGTACCTAGTATATTTTTAGAAACTGACATTTGCAGTGTTCAAATAAATTCTGCCTCAGATTTATACAGTATACAAAAAATATAGTAATTCCAAAAAAAAAAAAAAAGTGTCAGTGACTTGCTGTTGTTGCGTCATTCGTATAAGATATGCAAATTAGCTCTTTTATCAATAATAGCGCCAAGAGCCTTGAAAAATTAGCGTATTTAAGGTTAAAAGTTACAAATTGAAGCCATTTTTTAAAATAACCCCACCACAAAAAATTCACAAAGAGTTTGTAAACTTTCCTGGAACATGTGCTCTGTATCTCGTTGAAATCGGAACGCTTCCTCGCGCGGCACGTGCTATGAAGAACGTATTGTTGTTCTTTTAAATTTGAATTCGTTGTTCGAATTCTAATTAGTCTTAAAAATGTTGAATTCAACTTAGTTTTTTTCGCGTTTAATTTCAATAACTTTTGCTCAAGTTAATCATCACAATTCGACTGCAAAAGTTGAACAGCTGTACTGAGGTAAGGATATTCATACGAAACATAGACAGATATGCGATAGGCTGATAAGGTTATCGAACATCTATAGTATGAGTTTTTGTTGTTGTTTGTAATCTGCTACATGATTTGCCTATTTATAATGGTGAATGACCCCAGCAACAACAATGAATAATAATGCAACACAATGTTGTATATCATCTACCTCATCATTAGTTTAAAACTTACTACAACAGTTTGTGATCAATTTGTATTAACCATTTATCAACAACAACAAAATACGTACTATTTTAGGCAATTTAACTGGAATTTAACTTGGAAATTATGTGATGATTTGATAACAAAGTTGATGAGTTTGTGACCAGTTTGTAAACATCTAAAAGTATTCAGTTTTCCAAAATTACTATATAACAGCTTATTATTAGTTTATATTGCTAGTTCTAAATTATTGGCAGTTTATTTTCTGTAGGAGCTGGCAAGTGCTTTCACTATAATATAGTTCTAGCGCCATCTATGATGCGTTCTATGCAAGATTTCCTGTCAAAATTTCCTGTTACTTTTCCAGCTGACTTATCAAAACGTGCAAACATTAATATAGCCTCGACCTTGATTTGAACATAAATGTTAAGTAAATTTACAACTTGAACCAAATTAATCAAGTAGCTCGTTCAGCAAGTCATTTCAATATCATTGTATGTAGCGTTACGATGCAATTAATTGCACGTGATATTGGTTGAAAATGTAATAGTGCAAGTTATAATCATACCCTTCTTTCCTGCTTGGCGCACTCAAGTGATAATTGAACTCGGAAAATTATATAACAAAATTGAAGTAATTAAGTCGAACAATTGTTGATATGTAACAAGTCGCGCACACTTGGCGTGTTTATATTAACTTTGTCAATATATATATATATATAGCTTCACATATTATCAATACATTTAATCATATGTGCCAAACGAGCACGAAAAGCCCTTACAGAAAAACCTGGTAATAAACGGGTAATATTGCTTGTAAAATCCTTTCAGTTTATTACTAGTTTTTGGTCAGCCTGTGATAAGTATGTAATTGTCGTCACAAACTGGTAATAAAGTGATCGTTTTTGATTAAAAAATTAGCAGTATGTAATCAGTAAATTATCAGAAAATTGCAACTCATTTTAAACAGCCTAACTGGCAACCATGTTTGCTTAAAAATTAACAGTAGGTGAAGAATTTGGTGATGTAGTTGATGATCGAGTTTGAGACCAGTAATACATCTAAAAGGGATCAGTTTTCCAAAATTTTTACTGATTACCAAAAGATTGCTAGTTTATCATCACTTTTTTCCATAATGAATAAGATGCCCATTGAATGAATAGACAAATTTAATGAAATATTATTCCCTCTACCATTTTCTGAAATTCTGCAAATGGAATCACTGTCGAACCATTCAAAGGTAACTCCTTGATTTCATCTGAAGTCTCTATGTTGTTCGTGTACATTAGCTGAAAATAGGAGTAAAAAAGTTAAAAATTGTAATATAAGTTATATAAATTAAACTTGCCAAAGGTACATTTATATCCACATTACCTTCAAGTGATATTCCCCATTCTTAGGGTTCTTGTGAAGCTCAACAATCAGAAAAGCGCCATAGCTTGGTAGATGCTCGGGAAGTTTCAGCAGCGAAAGCAAATTGTAGAGAGTAATATCATGCTATTACAAAACCAAACACTTTTCTGTATTCATTGCACCCTCTACATACTTGTAATGTGTTCACTCACAAGAGTTGAATTAGTGTGAATAGGTTAAACAATTTTCAATATACTTACTGAGCTGTATAAAAACACCTTTTTTGTTGGCTTTTTGCCCTCAATTTTCTCTTCTGCTTTCAACAATATCTCCTTCCACAGGTTAGCTATTGCGGCATTAAAAATCCCGATCGCATAAAATTTCTCAGTTTAATCCAAAATATTTCAAATTATGACTGACGATTGTTTACCTGCTGTTATCTTGTTAAGTTTGGATTGCAGTAACAGTCGATAAAATGCGAAACAAATACTCTTCACTCTTGCTAAGTCTAAATCGATTCCAAGTGGTACATAATCAGGAATCCCTTGCATTCTCTTAAAAATGAAATTTAAATTCAAGTATTTGTCAGTGCTACTACTGATTTATAGGAACGCATGATGCTGTATTACTTACCTTTGTTAGAAATCCATCAAACATAGCTGTTAATCTGAAGAGGGTTCCATTAAATCCTTCATCTTTGATTCTGTCAGACATTGCTTTTATAACATTCTTCCAAAAGAAATTAGTTTAGTCATTTATCTTGAAATTCAGGCGATTGGTTAGTACGTAATTAACGGACTTGCAAAACAAATTTCTGTCCCTATTGTCTATTGAAACCAACGGTTAAGATGTACTTTTGTGTAAAATTTTAAATGAATCTCAGCACTACTTTATATAGTTATACCTAATTAAAAGTTAAAAATTCTTACATAATTGTCAGCGATAACTCGATACGAATCGTCAGTTGAGGTTTCCACACCTTCAATTGTTGGCAGGTAATCGATGTCATCAAATTTTAGACAGAACTATAAAAAATGGGTTAAATTTTATTTAATTTATATTGATAATCTGATTGCACAATAACATTAAATTCACAATGTCGATAGATTTGCATATTCCCTAATTGTAAATTCAATCCAACTCAGTATCCTACAGTCAGCAGATAAATGCCATATGGTAGAGGGGTCATATCCAGTTTCAAGAGAAACGTCAATGCGTTTTAGACATAATTGTTAGATTGAAGTTTTACTAAACCTGGACTTTCGCCAGGAAGGCTATTCCATCGTCTAATCGCAAGCAAAAACAATGACCAATAGTAAATTAAGCATCCGTCTTGGCACTAAGCCAAGGTCAAAGGATTTGAGTGATTATGTCTACTCCTATCATCCTATGGTGGTCGTAATGGATGTGAATTTAGAGAAAGATTAAAACGTTTGAATAACACCATAGATAACGTTTTGGGTCTGGACCTCAACGTGTCCCAATTTAGTGAGTGGAGCATTTCTGTCACACTCGCGGAATGTTGATAACTGCCCTTAACAAATTTGGCTGCCCTACGCTGGACCATCTCTATATCCTGAATATGAACCATCCTGTGAGGGTTCCAAGTTGTTGGTTATACTATACCGTACCGGATCGGTTTCGATAGGCTCAGTGTGGATTGGAATCGGTTGCCATGGCATGTTGGCAAGCCATTCATCATCATCTTTTGGAGGATAGAGACCTGCTAAGCAGCATAAAGCAGTCATCAATGTCCTATCGATATCGGTGCTGCGAATGTAGATTTCGCTTTTCTGGTACTTGTCAGACAGAAATCCCGGATACATCTTCCGAAGATGTTGTCCAATCCGATGACCTTGTTGTTTTCCTTTCTATGTGTCGTTATAATACAATTACAAATGATAATTTGAGTTCATGCAGATGAGATTGTGTCTATGGTCCTTTCTGTCACTTGCATCTACACGAAATGCGTGTATAAATTACTCTGTTAGTCTTGTAGTCCCTCTTCAGGATCAACTCGCAAACAGTTGGGCCCTCTTTAGCCTTAGTCGCTTTTGGGCCCTTATACCTCAACCACCACCACCACCACCACCACCACCAACAACAACAACAACAACAAGAAGAGATGAGATTGCAATTCTGTACTCACATTTGTGAGACTGCCAACTCCATTTGGCCAAAAGTTTTTATTGGGATCACCGGACCATAGGAACAACGGGGCACGTTCCCCATGACGGAAAATCTACCAGGGTTAAAACCAAATATCACACTTTTTAGAAATCAGTCTTATGACAAAAATGGTGGTAATAAATATACTGATAATATAAATAATTATATTAATTAACTGTATTCATCAAATTTTCAAAATTAATAGCTGGACTTACCACGGACATTTGACACAACGTTGAAGTGTTTGGCTGAAAATCTTTGGATGATGCCATTTTGATAAACTAAATAAAAATATTAAGATTTAATTTGAAATATGCCAAATTCTACATTAAAGAAAATTACAGATAAGGATAGTTTCTTACTTTTTTTTTAAATTTCGGTTGCTGAAATTATGATCCACCTTCTATAAATTGCGAAGCTCATATGGTTCCTATCATAGATTCTATTGTATACTATTTATATATGATATTGATATCTTAATTCCAGTGAAGTTTACTGAGAATTAATGCGATGGCGAAGAGTTAAAACCATCCACTTCTAAGCTCGCCTTGACATGTTATTCTCGCAACGAGTTTGTACAAACTTTGACCATTAAATCGTAGCCTTGTATATCAGCTGGCACTCGCTGTTGTTGGCAGATGACGTGGCGGATATGATAACGAATTTTATTAATTGGTTATAAATTAGATGAAGCCTAAATTATTAATCCAGGTGTGCGGTGGCAGAAAGTTACATTGCATAGCGTTTCACACGCTGAGTATAGCTGTTTGTATTCCACCCTCCCTTAAAAAAAATTATATATGGACATTCAGAAATTGAAGATATATGGAAATGCATGAACATATATAGCATATTTCTACTATATTCAATTCGACTTGGTACCCTACAGTCGACAAATAAATGCCATGTGGTATGGAGGTTGTACCCAATTTCAGGAGAACGCTCCTATACGTCAGTAGCGACTTAGACATCATTGTTAGATTAAATTTCTACTAAATCTGGACATTTGCCAGGAAGGCTGTTCCATCGTCTAATCACAAGAGAAAAGAAGGAACAATAGTAAGCATCGCTCCGTCTTGGCACGAAGCTCTGTCAAAGAATTTGAGCGACTATGTCTACTCCTAGAGTGGTCGTTAGGCGTTAATACAAGTATATTTGAATTACGAGAAAGATTAAAACGTTTGAATAACCCCATAGATAACTTTTCGCGTCTGGACCTCAACGTTTCCCAATTTCGAGAGTGGAGCATTTCTGTCACACTCGCAGAATGTTGGTAATCGCCCTTAACAAATCTGGCTGCCATACGCTGGACCATCTCTATATCCTGAATATGAACCATCCTGTGAGGGTTCCAAATAGGAGCTCAATATTCCAACATAGTGCGAACCGGAGATTATGCACAGACAGTTTCCGCTACACTTTTCGCACATTCTCGAAATGCGAGTTGAATGAATCTATGGCGTGGGTTCGCTGCACCAACAATTTTTGTGAAATGGTGATTCCAAGAAAGGTTTTTGTTAATATGAACACTCAGATACGTTTGCAGTATCAACGGGAGCGAGTTGAACACCACCCAGAAAGTACTCAGATTGGAAATATGATTTATACGGATACATGGGACATAATATCAATGGCCCTATATCTTTTTCATGAACTGATTAAAAACAAGTAACACGTTACACACGTTATTTTATTATCGTTTTATTTAACATTACCATGCTATATTGTCAATTCTGGGGTTTAAAATTGTGATAATGGAATTTTACAGTTTCCAACATTAAGCTTAAATTTGTGTATCATCTAATAAGTTGTTAATGCCACGTTTATAGTTATATAAACAGCTTAATAACAAACAAAAAAAAAACACTATAGTATACATGATGACGATGTCCAAGTTAATTAATAACGTTATCAATTATTATTTCTTGTGCTATTTTCTGAAATTTGGCAAATGGTATCATTGTTAAACCATTCACAGGTAGCGCAGTCATGGCATCGGGACTCTCGATGTTGTCCTTGTACATTAGCTTAAATTAACAGTTAAAAACGTTATTATTAATAAATGGATTATATTTGCCAAAAATATGTTCAGTTTACCTTAATGTAATATTCCTTATTCATGGAGTTCTTGTGCAACTCAACAACAAGTGTAGCTCCATAGGTTGCTCGACTTGCATTAATTTTTAAAAGCTCGAATAACAGGTTGACGGTCATGTCATGCTATCACAAAACAAGTAATATTTAATATACACTGTTATCCTACAATACTGATGCATGTATTACATTATTAAATTTACATATGAGCTATACATGTAACGATATGCAAGCAAAGCAGTAGAGGGTAATTTAAAAGGTGTTGTATTGTGGTTGTACTGTATTTAAACTCAGTGCCCTACAGTCGGCAAATAACTGCCATATGGTAGGGTTTCGTACCAAACTTCAGGAGAATGCTCCTAGGTCAGCAGCAACTTAGGCATCATTGTTAAATTGAATTTTTACTAAATCTCGACTTTTGCCATGCATGGAGGCTATTCCATCGTCTAATCGCATGCAAAAAGAAGGACCAATAGCAAGCATCCGTTCGGCACGAAGCCAAAGTCAAAGGATTTTAGTGCTTATGTCTACTCCTAGATTGGTCGTTAGGCGTTAATATATGTATTTGAATTACGAGAAAGATTAAAACGTTTGCATATCCCCATAGATAACTTTTCGCTTCTGGACCTCAAGAGTGTCCCAATTTAGAGAGTGGTGCATTTCTCTGACACTCGCGGAATGTTGCTAACTACCCGTAACAAATCTGGCTGCCCTACGCTGGACCAGCTCTATATCCTGAATATGAAGCATCCTGTGAGGGTTCCAAACAGGGGCACAATATTCCAACATAGGTCGAACCAGAGTTAATGCGTACACCGTTTCAGCACATTCTCGAAATAATCTAATGAATCTAAGGCTTTGGTTCGCCGCACCAACAATTTTTGTGAAATCGTGATTCAGAGAGATTTTTGTTAATATAAACCCCCAAATACTTTACAGCGAGTTGAACACCAACCAGAAAGTTACTTAGGTTGGCAAGTTTTCCGTTTACGAAAGAAACTCACCACCGAGCAATGTATTTGTTAAATATTTCAATATTCAAATTATTATAACACTACCTTCAGCAGATTTGCTAGATGTGTCTATTGCTTAATACGTGCAGAAGTTAGATTGATTTAAATTGGTTTAGTGATTTGTGATGTACTTACTCCGCTGTACAAAAATGCCTTTTTTGTTGGATTTATTCCTGCAACTTTCTTTTCTGCATTCAATAATATCTCCTTCAACAAGTTAACTATATGGAAAAGTACAATGTGTCATATTAAAATCTATTTTCATACTTAAAACATTTGCAATAATGCTTCAAATTACTAAAGATTATTTACCCGAGGATGTCTTCGCTAGTTTATTTTCCAATAAGACAGAATATAAAGCTAATAAAAGCTTCTGTGCTTTTTCAGAATCTAAGTCGATTCCAGGTGGTAGGTAAGTTGGAAGCCCTTGAGTTGTCTTTCAAGTAATTTAAAATGCATTATTTTTATATAACTATACTTACTATCTCAGATGATGGCCTAATACTGGGGTACTGTACTTGCCTTTGCTAGAAATGCATCAAGAACTAATGTTAATCTGAAGAGAGCTCCATCAAAACCTTCACTCGTGCTCTTGTCAGATATTGTTTTTAAAACATCCTGTTAAAATAAATCAGTTTAATTATTATTCAATGGTTATTACTCAGTGGTTCACACCAAGCAGAATCTCAAGATTCAGTATTTCTCGAATATATCCAATTTGGAAATATTTAGGTAAAATTTTATTTCAGAATTGAATAAGAAGCACGTCACATTAGACATAAATGGACACATTAGACGTCTAATTAGTTCAATTAAGTATATTTTCTTTTTCCCTAATGAGAGCAATCATGCATTACACCTATGATTGACTGGAAAGGTCACTCCAGTGAAATTTCTTCCAGTGTCCATTTCTCCTTTTACTGACTTTTAAATCTCAATTAAACAAAATCCAAAAACTGAAAAATGCCATCATTAGTAGACGTCCATAAGGGCTTCCCACCTCATTATATTTTTAAAAAACTTGCCATATTATCGGCGATGACTCGATAAGTATCCTTTGTTGTAAGATCCATACTTTCTATCGATGGCAGAAAATCGAATTTTTCAAATTTGAGGGCGAGCTATAACGAAGGTATAATTAGCATTGATAATACTAAGATAACTAATTATATAATAAGTGTTTATATGCACTTGATACAGAAAATCTATATACACTGTGAGTCATAAAAAAGTAGAACCCACTAAAAAAAAATCACAGCTTGCTGAAAAATGCTTCGATTTAAATGAAATTTGTCACTTACATAGAACAATAGAGTAGGAACAAATATGAATTATAAAATGTGTTCACCATGTTCTCCGGTGGCCTTTACGCAAGCCAGGAGTCTAACGCGCCACTCATCGATTGACGAATCCATTATGCGCTGGTCGAGTTCAATCCAAGTTTTCTTAATTCGTAGTTTCGAGCCTTCGATATTATTAATCTTCGATTTGTAAACCTTTTCCCGGAGAACTTCTCAAACTTTGTTGTCCACCGGATTCGAGTCCGGTGGCCAGTGGTTGGGTTCGATGAACCGTGGTGTTTCCGGTTGCGGCAATTCAACTGTTTCTCGAGCACGGTGAGCGGACGACTTGTTGAAAAATAAAACAAAACTAACATTTGTCGCATGTGCGGGACACCTGTTTTTGTTCCTACACTATTGTTCTATGTAAGTGCCAAATTTTATTTAAATTGAAGCATTTTTCACTAAGATGTGATTTTTTTTATTGGGTTCTACGTTTTTATGACTCACAATGTATATTTGGGAATTGCAAAGTCAACTGTACCGGATCGCTTTCCCGAGGTGCAGTGTGAACTGGAATCGGTTGCCATGGCATGTTGGCAAGCCATTCATCATCATCTTTTGGAGGATATAGTCCTGCTAAGCAGCATTGTGCAGTCATCAATGTCCTATCTGTATCAGTGCTATGAACGAATATTTCGCTTTTCAAGTACTTTTCAGCCAGAAATCCTGGATGAATTTTCCGAAGAAGTTTTCCAACGAGATATCCTTGTTGTTTTCCTTTCTATGTGTGTTTGCACAATTGGAGAAACTCAATATTACATTTAAGTAAGACTTCTGAGCAATCAGTGTCCTTCTTTTCGAGATTTTCCCTCGTATCCACTCAAAACTAGACCTACAGTTTTCACGGCACACTTGACAAGGAACTGGAATTGTTAGTTTTAAGGATAGGCTTGCATTTGGTACAATGCATATGATGCATTATGACTCAGTTGTGACATGAAGCCATTCAAAATGGACGTCCTCAAGAGGGGTTAGGGGGGGATCTGCTTGCATGTGGACAGTGGAAGGGGGTAAAGCCACTATGATTGTATTTTTTTAGTTTTTGGATTTTCTGTTTAATTGAGTTTTAAAGGTCTGTGAAAGGGGAAATTGACACCGGAAGAAATATGTACCCAGTCCCAACAATAATTTTATGCTGGAATTTCCCTTCGAGGTCAGGACATTTCCGTTAATCAGAAAAATCTGGAAAAATGCCGTGGAATTGGCAGCGAGACGGTGCTTGGAGATTTATAGGATGGGCCTTTGTATGTTCTAACAAATTTTCTGGACACCCTACTTTTCAAAAAAAAAAATAATAAGGACGTCTATGAGGGGGTGGGGGTGGGAGGCTGGGCTAAAATGGATGGACACTGTGTGGACAGGGGCTAAGGTGTGGGGGAGGAGGGGTCATTTTTGGAAGGAATTTCGGGGACTTCCTTTTTGAATGGTCCCCATGCGTGTAAGGGTTTAAAATCACAAATAAATTCCCAAATTTAAATAACTTGTATGCATTGCGTAACATTTTCTAAAAATAATGTATTTCTGTATACTCACATTAGTCAAACTGCCATTACCATTTGGCCAAAGGTCTTTATCTGGATCTGAGGGCCAAATGAATGATGGAGATCGTTCTCCATGACGAAAAATCTACCAGTGTAAAAGTAAAGTATGAAACTTTAGCTGGTAATACCAGCTAATACATATATACGATAAGCAATTTCAAGTGGCTGAAAATAGTATGGGCAAATCATGGCAATGATGCTAATGATAAGAGCCACTTAATTGAAGGTACCTTAGGAATAAAAAATCCAAGCGGACATCAAATTTTCCAACAAAAATATTTAAAAAGTAACTGTTTGTTGCCTTTATTAAATACAGCAGTATTATTAGCTTCTGGAGTAACTGTTACATGAGCTGTTACATGAGTTAAGGGACCATTTAAAAAGGACGTTGGCCGAAATTCCAGCACAATTCGACCCTCCCTACCCCCTGTCCACATGGTGTCCATTTTAGCACTTACCCCCTCCCCCCTTATAGACGTCGTTAATTTTGTTTTGAAAAGTAGGGTGTCCAGAAATATATATATATATATATATTTTTTTTTGGAACATGCATAGGGCCATCCTAAAAATCTGAAAACTGAAAAATGCCAAGGGGACATCCTTTTTGAATGGTCCCTAAGTGTTGCAGTTATGCAATTATCATACATTTACAGGACTTACCACGAACATTTGGCACAACGACGTCGCAGTGTTCCCCTCAAAATTATTAGTCGATGCCATTTTTTCAAACAATGGTTTGGAAGTGGTTCCTAAATTCGTACTGCTTGCTAATATCTTGAACTGCCTTATGTGAATGGTGAGCTTCGTATGACACGTGTGATGTAACACATTGTATTTTTATCTTAAATTTGTGTCATTAAAACGAGATCGTAATTGATCCTGGCACGATTACAGTTGATGTATGATTACCAAAAAAGACGAATCATTTATATAAATCAATCCGCCCACTTTAAAGCTCTGATGGAAATTCACGTTTAAAACTTGCTGAGACTAGAAAGTGCGAGATAAGATGTGAGGAAGCCCAATATTTAAACGTACGATTCTCGAGTAGACTTTGGTCAATAAGTGTTATCATTTAATAACCAAAGTCTACTACAACTCTCTCTACAATGATGACACATTGTACGTTATCTGTAAACTGGCCGATTTATGCATGTAGGTAAATCGCACTTAATCCTACAGGATTAGTAAATGATTTGGCATTTGTGATAACAAGTACACTTGTGGAAATGTTAAACAAAAACAATTATGGATTTGGGATTGTATATATTTACCTAGAGTTCAGCATTGCTGATCCGAAGCAAGTTTAATAAATTTTTGTGTAGCAAATGCATATGATAAACTGAAATTAAACAAGTAATTTCAAATAAATTAGATTAACAATTCCACTTTTATTAATTATTGGATACCTGCTAAATATTTCAAGATTGAGTCATTTTAATCGTAAAAATAGCGCGTGAAAAATATTTTCCACTTTATAATCCAAAGTGAAAAACGACAATCAATTTCAATTGCTTATTTATCAAGCTATTTTAAACAATTTTTATTTTTATTTAATCTCTTTTGTTTGGCTGTGAGTGTGTTTTAAAATGTCACCCATTGAAAGTGATAGGTTCTGATTCACCTTAAAATTTCGTTTCCTACTGAAAGTAGGTGAAAATGTTATCGTTAATTAAAAATTTATAATTAACATTCCATAAATGGGATAAGAATTCAGCATTTTTGTAGAAATTTAAAACATGTTGTACATGTTATGTTATTCTTATGCCTGTACAGTAGAACCTGTCTAAATGCATACTCTTGGGCCCCGAGGGAAAATATGCTTTTAGACAGGTTCTACTGTATTGATTGATACATGTACTATACAGTGTGTTGACCATATAATGTATTCCCATATCTAGACTAATATTTATGTAAAATTGGTTAATTTTGCTGCGAATGTTAAGTATACTGTTACATTTTCTGTTAATCAAACAGTTCAAGATGTGATTTAATAACTGATTCAAAAAATGTACAAAACATAGTAATTTATTAAGCTCGGTGCTAAATAAGCTTCATCTACACAGCTGCAGATACACAACATGCAAAGACTGATGAAAACACGCAAATATGTATGTATAAATATTTACAAGTGTGACAACTGGCTAAATAACATTTGCATTAAGTGAATGTCTAAGAACACTGCTGAATGTAGTTCGCAATGTCACTCGATCGATCATTCTGCAGATGGGTGCTTGGATTTTCAACGCTAATAATTAACTTAATCCACGTTTACATCGGTCCATATTCTGCTTCTGACTTCAAAATCATCGACTACACGTTGAAATTCACTGAATGGTATTAATATCGAACCATCTACAGGAATATCCTCATAATGTTCTTTCGGACTGTTCTTATACAGGATCTGTGTAATAACATTAACATATTTTCAATTATAAATTCATTTTAAAATTAAAGTTCAGTAGAACCTGTCTAAATGCATATATACGCTTGGGACCGGTGAAAAATATGCTTTTAGAGGGGGAAAATGGGGAAATGAATTGAAGAAATTTCGGGGACGTTTTTTTTTAATGTTCCCTTAGTGCATTTACTACCTTAATGTAGTAATCCTCTGTCGTTGGGTCCTTGTGTAATTCGAATATCAATGTAGCGGTGTAATCCGGACGCACGTATTTATCCATAAAAGCATTTAAGCATCCCGATATGCTGATATCGTGCTATGATTAAAAAAAAATTGTCCAATTAAGTGTGAAAAATTCATTATGTGCACTTCAATCAGCATTATAACGACTATGAGAAGGTATATTATTCGACTTACGAGGCTGTATATAAATGCCTTTTGCTTTGGAATTTCGTTCTTAATTTTACTGGCAGACTTTCCAACAATGTCCTGCAGTAAATAAACTGAAATATAAAGAGTATTATTATTATTATTATTATTATAAGTTTGTATTGTACCCAGGGGAAATTAGATTCTGTGAAATTGGTATACAAATAGTGAAAATGAGATTGTTAGACATCTTAGTACAACCGGGTGGATAAATTATACATTTCCCATATATGGGGATGCATGAAAAACTGCATGTATGTACACACGTATCAGACATTGGACATGTTTGTACATATCAGACATTGGACATGTTTGTACATATCAGACATTGGACATGTTTGTACATATCAGACATTGGACATGTTTGTACAAATCAGACAAGACGTGCATGACATGCTGACATTGTTTCAAAACAGTGCCGAACAGGGGATGTTTCTCGACATTTACATACCTGATGCTGAAACGATGTATTTGGTTGTTAGACACAATAAATCATAAATGCTGTCGAATATAAGGGTCACTTTAGCAATATCCATTTCTAAACCAGGTGGTAAATATGGATGATGACCCGCAGCTTTCTGGAAATTAGAAAATTATGAGTTTGACGATTATTTATGAGAACATATAATTAGATTTATTTGTTCATATCAGGTCACAATAACATGCGGAACACTTAAACTTCACATTGCCTTACCTCAACCATGAACGTGTCGAGAGTCTGCAGCGCATAACTGATGTCTAACGTTTCCTCGTTGTTAAATTCTTTCGTTAACGTTGCAATTTGGTCCTATTAAAAACATTATCAATAATTGTTGGCTCGATATCAACACCCCCGCACATAGGCAAATTGCCAACTAATTGTCTTTCGTATATCTGGATTAGAATAGATTATAGCCAAAGTCGTTGTAAGCTATTTACAGAATTAATTCTTGAATTCGTGATTTTGAAGTGTCGATACCTGTAAGAAGTTTTCTTTGACCAATACCGAGGAAGACTTACTGTATGTGGGGATAACCATTTGTGTCAAATGCCTTTCCCCCAAAGTATCACATATGGTATGGGCCATCTGTATACATGTGACCGGCTCAAAGGTCTTTTTCGATGGCTGGACCAGAAATTGGCCCTTATAAGTACATATAACCCTTGAGATTAGGGCCTTTAACCGGATAGCATGGTAACACAAGTATTAATATCCCACATATTGCATTTTACCTGATTTTCCAAAATGACTTGATAAGCCTGCTGCTGTCTCATTGTAGGATATCCACCAGGTGGAGGAACAATTTTGTGAATAAACTTGACGTTTAGCTGAATTTAAAATTAAGTCATAATTATTAATTGTCACGATGTCATTGATCATACGCATATCATTCTACTGTAGTATGACATAATACTCACAGGATCTGTAACCTTCAGAGATGTATGCACTGGTATTGGCTGCCAGTTGAGCCCTTCCATCCATATGTCATCTTTACGTGGTGGATAAAGCCCAGCCATGCTACATTGGGCCGTCATCAGACATCTATCAACATCGGTGCTCCGAACCACTATTTCGTCCTTATGGTACTTTTCACTAAGCAAGTATCCGTACTTTTCCCTAAGGGATGTTCCAACAGCATATGCTTGTAGTTTCCCTTCCTATAAAAGACAATGGTATGATAAACGTGGCAATTTAAATAATTAAACTGTGTAATAATAGGTTGTTGAACTTACGTTGGTAAGGCTACCAGGACCATTGGACCATTTGCCCTTATTTGAATCTGAAGCTGAGAAGAGTATCGGAGCCCTTTGTCCATGACGAAATATCTTGAAAGACATAATTGAACAACGTTAATAAGATTGCAACTTGTGCTTAAAAATGTGATAATATAGTTTTCAAAAGACAACGAGACAAGACTTATTTAGACACGGTACTGTCTAGATCGCGCGAATAGGACTCGTATAGAATGTTACAAAGTTTTTGATGTTCAGTGTATTTTCAAATACTTAACACTGGTATTTTTCAAATGTCAAATTCTTGGTTGTTGCCATGACAATAGAAAACCGAATCAATACCGAGATTCAGTAGTTGTTGACAAGAAATACGCATTATCACACTGAATATTCAACAATGTAGCAAACACTTGAACATTGTAATGAACTTGACATATATGTACATGAAAGTTTTCACTTACCACAAAAATGAGGCACACGCTGTCCGAATTTCCCACAAAGGACTGCATTGTCGTTTGTCGGAATGTCGAAAAGAACGATAGTGTCGTTAACAGGCTGGAAGCGTAGTGAAATAGTTTCATGATAAGGCCCTATTATTTATATATCATTAAACTTGTATAATTAATGGAATCTTGGGGATGGAAAAATCTAACAAGGACGGCGTAAGTTAAGTATTTTGGCAATGAAACAGAAAACTTGGCAGAGCAACAAACGCGAGTTGATGGCTTGCCAGAAAATATTTGGATGTGGTAGTGTGCCGATGATGGCTGACTATAGCTATTAATAGTGAAAAACCTGATCAACGTAGCTTTTATATGGCTTTTGCGGATTTCGCAAATTGTTTGCAAATGGGCACACGGACCAATCGGCTTTTTCCAAAATGATCCATTGGCCATCGAAGGGTTACGACCTTTGACCATTAGTCATGAATGCGGATTAAGTTCTTCTTGGGAAGTACTGGGGAGCTTTCCCAATGGGCAAAGGGGTAATCTCAATTTAACAATGGACCTTTCGACTTATTTAAGAGACAGATGGGCGATATGGACTTTGGCATGTATTCATCCACCGAACTCCAGAGGATGAACCATTAGTCATGGACACAACTAATACAAAATTGTGAAAACCACATGAAATATATGATACTTACTTTTTTTTTGTTTTTCATAAATGAGAAAGTAAATCTTGGCAGGTTTCAATTGTTTTATTATTCCTCGTTAATTTAAAGATAGAACAAGTCAATATGGAAGGGATGCGCGTGCGTTCTATAAAATGCATGTGCGTTTATACTTTTGAATGCACGTGCTTAATTTCGAACAATTTTATTTTCTGAAAATATAAACATGTTTTCCAAATTTAAATTTGGTTTCAAGATTAGTTCAAAATTAAGATAAAAATCGTTTCGTCGTGTTTGAAATGTCGATGCATTAAGCTTGGGACAACGTACTAAATGTCATCCTTCACAATACATTGGACCACAGTCATAAATGTTTGATTTGGTTGTCTTTTTGGACTTTAGTCCGGTTCCTCAGGGATTCCAATAAATGTACCATTATTAAGAGTTTTTTTCGTGATATCCCCAAGTAAACACCATGTTTGTGTTTGTATATAGATAAAATGATTTTACGATTAATTGGCAATTTTAGCAGTTGTCAATTTTGGTACATTGTTGACTGCCAACGTTTCCAACTTGACATGTTTGTGGTGGCTATTTTGGGCAAAACTTTAAAGACATTTTATTTATTATCATAAAACTTGCTATAAAACTATGGCAATATACAGTGTTTATTTGAATTGTTTCTAGTTAATTAAATAAGCTTTGCTCTAATGTAGCATTTTTCAATCTTTTTCAGCCGACGGCATACTAAACTAGGCCTAAATTTATAGCGGCACACCTGTTCAAAAAACACTGGAATATATGGTATAAAATATAATCTGAATGAAGTCAAGGGACCAAAATGAAGGCATAACCCAATTACTCAGGAAGTCATACAATTTTTGTAGATATTTCAAGAAATTGGATAAATATGTATAAAGAAGGTAAGAATTTTTTCTACACTGTTCTAACGTGCGATATTAGTTATGACTTGGTTAATATTATGTGTGTTCAATATTATGTGATTTCGAAAATAGCCACAATTCTGAAAATAAGTGAAATTGCACTTGCCTTTCCTGGAATCTTGAATCCACAGTCAATTTTCAGAAAAGAAATAATATAGGACAAAGTTTGCAAATCCGAAAACCGGTATGGTGGCCTGTCACTGCTGCTAACTTTTCAAAGTTACAACTGTAGGAGGTGTTTCTAAGGGGTATTTTGTGGGGGCTAATTCATCAGTTCAAGGTTTTCTACACCCAAATTCTACCACACTGACATTCCAAAGTGCCGCGTTGTGTGTTTGTTTTCAGTTTTTTTCCTTATGCCAAATAAAAATTGATCGAGTATTACATTTATATTTTATGAATTACGTGTCCTTCGAAACGCCACACATATTTAAAAGTCAAGGATTCTGACTTGGCATTTATGTAAATAGTTTTATGTAACCTATATATTGTGGCTCCGTAGCTGTTCCCTTTGTAAACCAATAGACTAAATGGTTTTTAGTACTTTCAAGATAGTCGCTCTTGAAGTGGATGTTGTGTCCATGTTTGCTAATCCACACCAACGTAAGCACGGAGCAAAAGCAGAAAACACGAAACATGCTTCCGAAAGCAGAAATTGAAAGCAAAAACGACCAGAAGTTTGCTGAAACATCGGGACGGAAACTTGGTAAACAAACTTTTATCACGAACATGTTCTCAAAAACCCTGCTTTTGCTCCGTGCTTTGTTGTGTGTGGACTAGGCTTTATCTTATGACGTTAAATTTAAAACATGACGAGCATGACAAGCTGCTATGTAATTTTATTGACATTCAAATCGTATTTTGCTGTAAACATGTTCCGAAATCATTATTACACTCTTAATTACATGTCAAAAGTTTCCGCCTTCATTCTTAATAAGTTTTTAATCATTAAACCATTTCCTCAACACTGTAATTTGCGCTATAGATGACGCAATGTGATTATCTTCCTGTTGATACTAGATGTAGCCAATACAATTTATATATAGATGCCAAACGAATAATTAAAATTAGAAATTTAGGTACTTTCGCCTTATCTTCCCCTAATAATGGTTAGGTCCTAAAGCTTAGTCCACACCAATGAAAGCAAGAAGCAAAAGCAAAGTTTTTGAAAACATGCTGTCGACATGCATGGTCGTACATTTGCAAATACGTGACATGGTTTTTTTTTTGCCCTGGAAGACACACTCAAAAATGCAAACTTTAGTCTCGATTACAATATTTTTATTCATTCCAAAATGGAATTAAATGAACATGTGACCAAACAACTTCCTCAAGATCAAGACAATCTTAATCTTTGTAGCTACCATAAAAACTATAGATGTGCCGTTAGTGTAAACGGCGTTTTAATACTAGCTCGAAAGCCAGTATAATAAGCACACAGAACACGTTTTCTCCATGAAAAGTTTTCACATGTTGCACCATTGTTCCGCAATCACAATAGAATAGGCTACACAAGTATCTTCGATGATATTCTTCCTGAGTGCGATGCGTTTGTATGCATCATACAAATGCTTAGTCCAATGTGCGATGTGCAGCCCTAATTATGGAAGATGTTGACCTTGTTGACCCCGTAGCTGAAGCAGTTGTTCCTGTAGTCGTGCTACGAGATATAAGCCAAGGGTAAGCTACAGTCGTTACCACTGTAGCCGGGGCCAAGCAAGCGGCGTCTTCAGTTTCAGAGATGATCCAATCAACAAATCTGTCCACTCTGGTATAGACTCCTGCGGAAGTCGATGTACCACACTCCATTCCTGAAAAATTTACAAACATGACACTTGATATATGAGCTTTAATGTTAACATTTAATGTCCCATATATCATCATACAATTCAACTCAGCAGTATATGTAAAATGTCCCTAATGTTTGGAAACATGTATGATCATAAATGGACATTTATGTACATGGTATGTTCCATGTATACTCGTATATGGAACAAATAAAATTTCCCCCTTTTCCCAGGAAGACTTGAAAGTAGCAACTTGCAACACTCCCTGTCAGCATCTGTTTATTTCACAAACAGCGGATGTTTTTATGAAAATTTTGTTTTCCTTGAAATAACCAAACTCTGGTTACATTTCACGACAAAAGCTGCTCTTTTAGTAAACAAAGAACGGCGAGGCTTGTTTTATTGGCAAACTGCCAATATATTTTAAATTAATACATGATACAGAAATATTTCACTTGCCAAATGAAACCACGCCAACGATGTACCATCGCCCTCCAAAATTCCAAATCAATGGTCCTCCCGAGTCACCCTATAAAAATCAGCACGTGTACAAAATTAGAGGTTGTATTCTTGATAAGGGGCCATTTAAAAAGGACGTCCCCAAGAGGGGGAGGGGTAGGGATGAGGATCCTGCTGGCACTTAGGCACCATGTGGGCATGGAGGAGTGAGGGGAAGCCATTAAATTTATAGGATGGGCCTTTGAATGTTCAACAAATTTGCTGGACACCCAAGTTTTGCACACACAAAAATTAAGGACGTCCATGAGGAATTGAGGGAGAAGGGGTCTTGGCTAAAGTGGACACAGGGGGTAGGGGGAGCATCGAATTTGTGAAGGAATTTCAGGGTCGTCCTTTTTGAATGGACTCTAAATTTGGTGTACAAGGAACAATAGTTTTAAATAACGAAAAAGGTGAAAGGTTACTTGCCCTACATGCATCCTTCCCATTGCCCCATGCACATATCATCCTTTCGGTTATTGGGTTACTGGTTCCATACTGTTGCTGACAAACTTCATTTGGGGCCACTGTAAGAGTTACCTCTTGTAAAGTGAAACTTGATGCAGCTATAAAGACCAAGAAAAAATATATGCCATGTCCATTCAGTACTGTTAGATGGTTTGTATTCATCATTGCATTAAGTGTTTATATACTGACCAAATTGCGTGAGACCCCATCCCATGACAACGACAGAGTGCCAAGTCAAATCGATGTTGGGGAATGGCAGACATATAGGAGAAACATTTGGCCCGTAATTGATGGGGAATGCAAATTCAACTATGGCCAAATCGTAATCTCCAGATGTCCTATTAAAGTTCGGATGAACAACTACTTGGCGAACAGGCACTGCAACTGCGTTGGCGCTGATGGCGCGCAGGTCGTGGGCACCAAGAAGCACGTAGATGGCTGCTACTGGACTGTCATGGTGGATAAATGAAATTAGATGAAATGTGCAAGAAACAGGTGAAATGCATATGTGATTTCTGACTAAAAAGTTCCAGGACTTTTTTAATTGCGCGCTAACGGAACGTCGAGGAGCAACATTAGTTGCTGTGACATTTCCTGAGCCCAGCTGTTTTTGTAGATTTTCTACAACCTTCTTTAATGTGAAGTAACAGACGTTTTTGGGGAAACAAGATTTTCGTGTTCGGATAATTTTATCAAATCGATTGAAAAGAAGAGTCGTGTCGAGTTTTGGTTGAAGTTGGGGAAAACTTTTACAGAAACTTTTCAGATGTTTCAAGAGGCTTTTGGAGATGAATGACTGAGCCGATTCAGTTAAATTGTACTTAACTTATGATCTAATGTGATAAATACTTACAATAAAAAACAATGGGCCGCAGATAAAGCGAATTTGTTGCTAATGAGGGAAGCTCCACATGATACACTTCCAGGTGGGAAAACCAATGCTGCCTGCGGGTCAACATTAACGAGAGTTATGTTAACCGATAATAAAAGCTGATTAAACGAAAATTGTTCATTAGGAAGTTCATTGAAGGAAATTAACCCAACTGACCATCCATGGATATTCATTGGGGAATGTTTCAAAGCCACCGATAATTCGATGAGGAACATATTGTTGAACACCGCAGTCTGCATCCGTATCATTTAACGGTGACATAAAGACATATTGAATGCATTCATTAGAAAATTACTGTATGTAGCAATTAGCGTATATTGATGTAACAAATACACAGGTTTCGTATCTGTACGTTTCCTGTGTGTTAAGGGGGATTACAACCGTATACCTTTCAATGGGTAAAAAAAGACACTCACAGTCAAGCAAAAAAAGATTAAATAAAAATAAAATGTTTAAAATAGCTTAATAAATCAGCAAGGGGCTTCTCTCGTCATTTTTCGTTTTAAAATAGTAGATTTTTTAAAATTAAATTATTATTTGAATTTTTGCACTCACAACTTGTCTATCCCATGCTGCCACCTGGTGGCAGCGTGTGCAAAATAACGGACATTTTTCAAACTTTTATATTAATTTTTAAAAAATCTACCATTTCAAAGTGAAAAACGACAAGCGGATGCCCTTGCTGATCCATCAAACCACCGAAAACAATTCTCACCCCCACCCAAACCTCCCACTTTCAACTGTGATTATCTTTGCAAGTCCGACCCATTGAAAAGGCTAGGGTTGTGATTCCTCTTAACATAAGAGGTAGTCGTGCTAATCGAAATTTGTATAGTTCTAATTACCGCAAACGGTACGAGATTCAGCCCTTTGAGCAGCGTCCACATTTTCTGCATTATTGCCATCTTTAAAATGAAATAAAATTATTTACAGAACTTAGATCAGTTTTTATTTGTAACAATCAGAAGCATCAAATGCTTATGGCCTTACCTGAAGGACTATCTTTAGGTTTGGCGTGACTTAGAACAGGAATTGTACGCGTTTTTCCCGTATCAGCTTGAAATAAAGATATGAATTGAGGAGGAATCTTTGGAATAAAAGAAATATTCATTCTGTTACTATAGATTATTAGAAATTCTCGTTTTAAACAACAACATAATGATGTATTTCAATTACTATATTATTTACTAACATAAAATGTGGTTACTTTGGAATTTTGAAAAAGTGTTCAATAATTATGATCCAAAACTGACCATCCTCTTTTTACCCTCTGATTAACAGGTACAGGGATATTCCCATCAATTTTATATCTTAAGTTGGGGCCATTTAAAAAAGACATCCTCTTTAAGAGGGGTGTAGGGGTATGAGGGAGGGGTCTGGTGGCATGTGGACACCATTTGGGCAGGGGGAGGGAGGGGAAAGACATTATGGACACCCACCAATGAAGATATGATGCCGGACCCTATCCCAACACTACCAAAAAAGTGAGGACATATACGACCATAAAATGTTCCGGGTATATAAACGAACCTGTCTAAAAGCATATTTTTCAACGTTCCCAAGCGTATGCATTTAGACAGGTTTAACTGTATTAGGTTCCTTTAACCACTCTCAAACTCAAATAAGAGCAAAAATACAATAGAACCTGTCTAAATGCATCCTGTGTAAATGAAAAGCTTCTCTAAAAGCATATAAAATGTTCTGGTCCCGACTTGGGACCTGTGTATATAACTGAACCTGTCTGGAAGCATATCTTCCAACGGTCTCAAGCATATGCATTTAGACAGGTTCTACTGTATTGATCTGTTTTAACATCAACAACGGTTCCAGTTTTTTCTCCATAGATGAAAGTTTGGCGACATCAACCTTTAACTGGCTGAAACAGCACTGCGAAAAACATACGAAATGGACCATACAGTAGAACCTGTCTAAATGCATACGCTTGGAACCGGAGAAAAATATGCTTTTAGACAGGTTTATTTATATACACGGGTCTCAAGTCGGGACCGGAACATTTTATGTATTTAGAGAGGTTATTTATTTACACAGGTTCTACTATACAATGACTGTCACAAATTTACCCTCCTGAGTCCTGTCCTAAAATATCCACATTTTCCAATAGCTTTTTTCTTATATAATAAAATAAAATTGCTGACTAACCCAGGCTGTTCCAGCGTTGACCCTAATGACCATATGTAGCATGCAGTTGACCACCAAGATAAAGAGCATAGTTCTCTAGATGGTTTCTGGTTAATATCACATAGTACACTCTTGGTATGACCACGGGTTGTCACGAACGACATTATCCGAACATCAAGTTGCATGTCATCTCGAAGGTGCGATGGCAAACATGGACTGTTGATGGCTGTCATCAGTCGTGAACTTTTTGAGTAAAATATCAAGTTGTGACAAAAACATCGCAGTTGTCATTATCAGTCGATTCCGTTACAAAAAAAATCACTTATTGACCTACTTTCGATTATTTATTCAAAATGTGGGTGTTTTAGAAATGACGGAAAGCGGAAATTGTCGTCCATTGTTGGACCTGGATATTTATTCGTAACTTCAGTTGATTGAACTTTCATTTTAATCGCGGGGGTCCTTTTGTGATATAATAAAGGACAATGGACATAGTTCCCAATGTTTCGACGCGTCAATTCGATTGTTGTTACACTTTTTTCCTGGAACAGATATAATTTCGTCTTTATTACATTCGTGACTATTGGAACATTAATGGCGGCGGTGTTTTAAAAACCCAACACGCCATCATATAGGGTCGTTGGCCCGGTTATGCAGGAGGGAAATTTTGCGAGAAAGTTTCGTTAATTAATACACATGTTGTAATAGGCGAGAGAAAAATGGTATTAACATATTTAATAGATTATTAAATTTTGAAATGAAACAATAGTATGTGTAGTTGTGCAAATTTATGGGGCTAATGTGGAAAATTGGGCCACAGATATCGAAAGTTTACTACCGGAACTAATAAGGTGTGTGACGTCATAGTCACGTGCATTGTTATGACGATGTGCACGTGATGGTTTTGGTCTCGTGCACGTGCTGTTCTTATTCTCGTGCTTTTAGGATTTCCAGTTTTGTGATTTTCATCATTTCGAAGTTTGTGATTTTCATCATTTCGAAGTTTGTGATTTTCATCATTTCGAAGTTTGTGATTTTCATCATTTCGAAGTTTGT
>JAQGAE010000617.1:0-32596 GCA_034696685.1 Julus scandinavius | reverse complement strand
CAAATGTGACAAATAAATAAGCTTCATCTAAGTTCGCGTTGGACATTATTCGCGGGATACCTTACTGGAGCCTTACACAGTAAATAGAGATGTTATTATCAAAGTTAATTATTTATATTGCTCTCGACGGAACCTGAATCTAATAATACAATTTAAAAGTTTCTCATTTGGAAAATTGACATCAAATTGTGTTTTTTTTTTCTTGTGCAAATGTTATGATCAAGTTGTTTACTGTTTTCTGAACATATATTCCAAAAGTACAGTTCAATTAAATATATATATATATACATTCACGATATAGCGACACAATAAAAACATATTGACATAACTGATTACGACAACATATTTACGCATGTCGAATATTCAATAACAACGTATAGATGCAATTATAACATCATAGACATGCATGTTGACATAACACTCCATATCAGTAATTGCATGCATGTTCACAACAATATTGCATGCATGTTGTTATAACGTGACCAATTATGTATATGCTTTTTTAACATTTATATTATTAATTTTGTTATTCAATTCAATTCAACTCAGTACCCTAGAGTCAGAAAATAAATGGCATATAGTAGGAGTGGTTGTACCCAATTTAAGGAGAATGCTCCCCTAAATCAGTAGCAACTTAGACATCATTGTTAGATTGAATTTTTACAAAGTTTGGACTTTTGCCAAGAAGGCTATTCCATCGTCTAATCGCATACAAAAAGAAGGACCAATAGCAAGCCTCCGTCTTGGGGCAGGAAGCTCGGTCAAAGGATTTGAGTGATTATGTCTACTACTAGAGTGGTCGTTAGGCGTTAATATATTTGAATTACGAGAAAGATTAAAACGTTTGAATAACCCCATAGATAACTTTTCGCATCTGGACCCTCAACGTGTCCCAATTTAGAGAGTGGTGCATTTCTGTCACACTCGCGGAATGTTGGTAACTGCCCTTAACAAATCTGGCTGGCCTATGCTGGACTATCTCTATATTCTGAATATGAACCATCCTGTGAGGGTTCCAAATAGGAGCGCAATATTCCAAAATAGGGCGAACCAGAGTTGCGTAGCCAGTTTCCGCTACATTTTCCGCACATTCTCGAAATACGCGTTGAATGAATCTAAAGCGTTGGTTCGCTACACCAACAATTTTTGTGAAATGGTGATTCTAAGAGAGATTTTTGTTAATATAAACCCCCAGATACTTGACAGTATCGACGACAGCGAGTTGAACACCATCCGGAAAGTACTCAGGTTGGCGAGTTTTCAGTTTACGAGAGAACTTAAGTATCAGGACAGTTAGGTGAAATATTTTGGGAATATTCACATGTTTAGTTCATAAAGCATGTGTCCAATTTTTGGTATACCATGTACATGTATCTATACAGTAGAACCTGTCTAAATACATCCTGTGTAAAGGAACAACCTCTCTTAAAGCATAACATGTTTGTTCCTGACTTGAGACTCGTGAGTATAAATGAACCTGTCTAATACTATATTTTCTACCCGTCCAAGAGTATGCATTTAGACAGGATTTGAATCTGTCTAAAAGCATCCTGTGAAAATGAATAACCTGTCTTACATCATAAAATGCTCCGGTCCCGACTTGAGACCCGTTAGTATAAATGAACCTGTCTAAAAGCATAACCTGCCTAAAAGCATATTTCTCACCGGTCCCAAGAGTATGCATTTAGACAGGTTGTTCTGTATACAGTATGGCATTCCCATCGTATATCCATGTACAGGGTGCGTCACAAATGGTTTTTCCACCAGGGTTTGTTACAACAATAGATTTTTATGCAAAAATAATTAGTGAAAATTTGTAACAGTTTTTTTCAACCATGATATTTATATTAAGTGCAGGATTAACAATAACGTGTAATGGTTTGGCATGTCGATAATTTATCACAGCTTGTAATTTATCAATTCCTTGCTTTTTTGATACTGGAAAAATGCAATCATTTTTTTCTGCATCCGTTGAAATTTGGCGTAAATAAAATGCAAAAAAAACTCTGCCCAAATTCGTCATTTTTTCAATTTAAAAAGCGCCGTCTAGCCGCATAAGAGCACATGCTGCATTTGACATTTTTCTTCTTCTTGAAATGCAATTTAAAATAAAGCCGAGCAACAATCGTTGCCTGCTGTTTCAGACATGTTTTTCTCTTTTCGCCATTTTTAACAATAAACATTAAAGACAGGTGACATTAAGTTCTGAAGCAGACATTTTACGAGAAAATATCCCTCTGTCTTTGAAATTGTAAAAGGAAACCAAATGTCTGCACACATTGTTTTTTCACAAACTTATACATACAAAAAACACATGAACATATTAAAAAAAAACATTGTTTTTCTTCCGGTATGTATAAATTGAAAACAAGATTCAAAATGACAGAAAAAGACGAATCAGAAGCATATGAAATATACTTTAAAAAATTGGAAAATGCATGATGATAAGCCTTCTATAGTGTTTTAGGATCAGTAACTTTTGAAATATATAGTAAAAATATTCACAATTACATAAATTTATAAATAATCTGTGAAATTTCTGAATGGGGCCATTCAAAAAGGACGTTCTCAAGAGGGGATGGGGTTGGGTGTGGTAGGGGTAGGGGGTCTGCTGGCATGTGGACAGGGGGAGGGGGTGAGGGGGAAACCATTATGGACGTCCACTAATGATGGTATTATTCAGTTTTTGAATTTTCTGTGATATGTATGCGAATGGATTGCCACTTTCCCTTATGTGGACATTCAAAAAGGTAGTCCTCAAGATAGGGTGGGGGGAGGGTCTGCTGACATAAAGCGCCATGTGGACAGGGAGGTGAGGAGGGAAACCATTATGGACGTCATCATATGATGGTATTATTCAGTTTTTGAATTTTCTGTTTAATTGAGTTTTAAAGGTCAGTGAAAGATAAAATGGACACCAGAAAAAATGTGTTCCCACTCCCAAATGTACTTGAATTTTTAAAACCTCAGGAAAGTAGGGAATTATGCCTAAACTTGTGTTAAACACCAATTTTATGCTGGAATTTCCCTTCGAGGTCAGGAAGTTTTCATTAATTAGAGAAATCTATAAAAATGTCTTGGAATTGTGGTGAGACGGGTGTTTGGAAATTTATAGGACGGTCGTTTGTATTTTCCAACACATTTTCTGGACACCCTACTATTTAAAAAAAAATTCAGGACTTTTATGAGGGTACGAAATGGCCACAATGTGGACAGGGGCATTTTCTGGACACCCTACTTTGTAAAAAAAATTAAGGACTTTTATGAGGGAAGGAGGTGGGCTAAAATGGCTAAAATGGCCACAACTTGGACAGGGGGTAAGGAGGGGATTCAATTTTTGAAGGAATTTCAGGGACGTCCTTTTTGAACGGCCCCTTAGCTTTTAAGGTACTTTTAAACAAGTACCCTTAGCCAAAGATACCTTCTGCATGACTCTTTAAACGTAATTCAATCCAGTATCTTATTATAGGAGGACAAAAGGCCGTTTGCAGTTAATAACCCTAGATATAGATGCAATTTCTTTTTATTTTGTATTTGAAAAGGCAATATTTAAGCCTAAAGGAAAAGCCCAACAGTTGCACGAAATGTCAATGCATGCTAATATCATCATTTTATGCATCCGTCATTTGGATCCGTACATTCATGAGGATTATTTGTGGGTTGGCCCGGATTCATAACTCAATTTTTGGCATTTAGTGTGTGCTGAAATTGGCATTCCAATCACGGATTGATTTCTTCATGGATGTCTGGCAGTCATTTCTCCTTTCATCATATCCAATGAAGATCCTCCTAGTTTTTTTTTTTTTTTTGTAGTGAAAAAAAGAGAGAGAGAGAGGGGTTTGCCTCGCCTTCATACATTTCAAATAGGTCCATTCGTCAATGTCTCAAAAAGTAACATTGTCAGACATACTAAGTATAGGAAACGTAGCAAAGATTTAAGCATAGGAAAAAAAAAAGTCTTAAGTACTTTTTGCACGAATCAATTGCTTTCCCCAAATATTAAATATAGGATCGCAAATAGAAAAAATGGAGTCTTTGGGCAAACATATCCGAATATGTGACAGTTGACCAGCAATGACCAACACATAGTCCAAGAGAAAAAGGCAGAAAGTCGCCCTGTGGGGACTCCGTTACATATATTATTGATGACCATCTTAATCATAAACAGAAAAAGGAAGAAAAAAAAAGATATAATATGTCAAAAAGAGTTTGCAATGGCAGGCACATTTACGACGCTCGAAGAAACCCCAATCAATATGTGCATGCGTGCAACGAACTTGTTATAAAAAGTAAAATAAAAAAGAGAAATAAATTTGTCTGGCATGGGTACCTAACATATGGTTTGGCCTATGGGATAATGTTGCTAAAGTCAGCTTACGAATAAGATATCCGTGTGCATTGCGCCACAGCCATTACCCCCTTTTTTTCTTCACTTTTTCTGCATATATTAAAATGTGTTACATTTACACTCCTTAAACCCTCGAGGAAATAAAATAAAATATTATATAAGACATTGCCGAAATTCCCAAGTGTGGAAAAAGTGAAACTTAACGTACTCAAATTATATATGGGAATGTTGAATTTGTCCGAAAAAAATTAATGGACATATATGGAATTTTATGTTCATGCTAGGGATACAATATTTGAATTAAAGGCCATTTCAAAATAACGTCCCCGAAATCAAAAATGTACCCACCGACCCCACTCTCACCTCCTGTCCACACTGTGCCCATTTTATCTATTTTAGTCATTTTAGCCCCATTCTAGGGATAGAAAATTGGGGCCATTCCAAAAATACGTCCCCGAAATTACTTCAAAAATTAACCCCACTCCCCACCATCATCCTCTGTCCACAGTGTCCATTCTATCCAGCCCCTGACCTCCACCCCCACTCCCTCATACAAGTCCTTAATTTTATTTTAAAGTAGGGTGTCTTGAAAATGTGCTGGAATATACAAAGTTTCATCCTATAAATTTCCAAGCACGTATCTCGCTTCCAATTCCAAGACTTTTTTTTCAGATTTTTCTGATTAACAGAAATTTCCTGACCTCGAAGGGAAATTCCAGCATAAAATTAGTGTTAAACACAAATTTTGGCATAATTCCCGACTTTCTCGAGGTTTTAAAAATTCAAGTACATTTGGGACTGGTGACACATTTCTTCCGGTGTCCATTTCCCATTTCACTGACCTTTAAAATTCAATTAAACAGAAAATCCAAAAACTGAAAAATGCCATTATTAATGGACGTACATAATGGCTTCTCTCCCTCCCTCCTCCCCCTCTTAATAACAACCTTTTTGAATGGCCCCTTAAGTTATGGCTCAAAGTACATATAAAGTATCATTGGCACATACCTTGAAATACATAAATAATAAGTATACATTCGAGACTGGATATATAAGAAAATATTTGTAAATATTATTTGAATATACTGTACTTAAAATAAACATAACTGAAATTTCACTAAAATATTTTTGACAAACCAGCACTACACAGAAGCCATGTGTGATTGCATAATTTCAGGGGTAGCTTCAGTCATTAAATTCTTAGGATTAAAATCATCCACTAAGTTTTTGAAGCATGTCGGTTGAGATCTCATAAAAACTGAGCATAAAAACGAGGGATTTTGGCAACGTCTAGCCAAATGTGATCGGTGATTTTCCTTTGTGTTTTTAAAGGCAACGAATGCAAATCCAATACTTCGGATGCCAATATCGTCGTCATGCTTATGAGGTACAAAGATTCACTTCACTGAATTTCGCTGTTAAAACATTTTCTCCCAAAGGCTTTCTTAAAGGGAATTTTCACGCAAGAAAAATGCCCTCATGTAATAAATTCAGCGAAAGAAGCCAAAAAAAGCGATTCACATGGGAACAATTTTTTGAAAATAAAGCGCCACCTGACGCTCTTGTAAAAGCATCAGAGCCTATGATAGGGAGATTACAGACATCGTTTCTTAGCCAATATTTTTAAACGAATATATCTTCTAATCAATCACTACCAACCTAAACCCAAAGGTCTTTACAGCTTGTAAAAATACAGCTAAATTTAAAGTATATATTTCACTTTCGACTATTTCGATATAAAGTTTACGGAGGAATTTTTTTTTGTTTTATACACAATTGTATATTTATCAAAAAAATAAACAAAAAAACAAAAACGGGTTTGAAAATGGATTTGTGAATTTTGTAGTCTTTACCTGACTTTGTTTTAAGAATTGGAGGATGTTACAAACATACAATTTATGATTATTTTACATGTTCTTACGTCCATAAAATAGATTTTAAGGATATGCAATCACTTATCAAAATGTGTAAGCCTGATTGATAGCTGAATGCATTTATTGGGTTTTGACTTTCATGTTTAACATGGAATTTAAACATGATTACCATTTATGGAATTTTATGTCCATTTATGGAATCGTATGCCCATTTGTGGAATAGAACATGAGTACAAATCATTACTTAAGTATTAATGTCACAACCAGGTGTATTAAAGTACAAGTATAACAATGACAAAATCTGCTATATGGACATGGGGCCATTCAAAAATTGACCCTCACACCCTACCCCCTGTCCACATGGTGTCCATTTTAGCCCACAACTCCCTCCCCCTCATAGTCGTCTTTAATTTGTCTGAAATGTAGGGTGTCTAGAAAATTGTTGGAGCATACAAAGGTCCCATCCTATAAATTTCCAAGCACCCGTCTCGCTACCATGTCCACTAATGATGATATTTTTCAGTTTTTGGATTTTCTGTTTCAGTTTTAAAGGTCAGTGAAAGGGGGAATGGACACCGAAAGAAATGTGGCCCCAGTCCCAAATGCACTTTTAAAGCCTCGGGAAAGTCGGGAATTATGCCTAAATTTGTGTTGAACACCAATTTTATGCTGGAATTTCCCTTCGAGGTCAGGGAATTTTTGTTAATCAGGATAATCTGGAAACATGTCGTGGAATTGGTAGCGAAGAGGGGGCTTGGAAATTTATAGGATGGGACCTTTGTATGCTCCAACAATTTTCTAGACACCCTACATTTCAGACCAATTAAAGACGACTATGAAGGGGAGGGAGTTGTGGGCTAAAATGGACACCATGTGGACAGGGGGTAGGGTCTGAGGGTCAATTTTTGAATGGCCCCATATCCATATAGCAGGACTTATCATTGTTATACTTTTACTTTAATACACCTGGTTATGACATCAATACTTAAGTAATGATTTGCACTCATGTTTTCATTTTGTACTCATGTTTTCATAATGGTTTACCCCCCCCCCCTTCCTGTCCACATGGTGTCACGGTGCCAGCAGACCCTCCCCCCACTCTATGTTGAGGACTTGAGGACCCCATAACTGAAAATGGACACTCTGATGAAGTGCATTTCTGATATGCATAAAGTGTAATTTCGATGAAGTTTTCAAGCTTTCTAACTTAAGCCTCATTCGAAGTAAATTAGGTCTGATTCGGGGCCATCAGTTAATTTGTAGCGAGTGGACGTTAATTTGCTCAACCGATTCTTTCAAAAACAATTTGGGGCGTTGCATGACGTCGAGCAACATGAATGCAAATGCTCATTTTTCAAAAACGTGATTGGCTCGTCCTATCCGGTTATATTAGGCCTAGACCACAATGGGGTTGAATAAAAAAAGCAGCAGCAGCAGCAACAACAACAAGATCGATATACTTGTTTTGTTAATACAACAATCAATCATAGGAGAGGTTAAAATAGACACTTTGTGAAGTAATATTTTTCAAGGGGTTCAAGACGTCTCTTGTAGCGCACTGATTAATCCTAAGATATAAAACCACTTTTGGGGATCTCAGCTAATTACGAGGGAGGGTTTTTTTTCTTCCTTTCGTCTTGTATATGCAAATGTATTATGTGCGTGTAACTTCTTCAAATAAAGGCTCATTAAGATAAAAAAGGACCGGCCCGAGAGTAATTATCCAAATACTAATAGATGTTAAACCAAGCTCTCTGAGAGGGGAAAAAACTGAAAAAAAAAATATGAAAAAAATCAACAACGACATACGAGTAGATAATATTTAATTTTAAATTAGCATTTTTTCTTGGCAAGAGTGTAAATGGATGTGGACAGACTTATCTTCCTAACAGAACAATAATCTGTATTAATCTACCTCAAGCTAAAAAGTTATCCCAATTTTTAAATCAAGTTTTGTTAAATTTTACATAAAGATGTTTTCATTTCAAATCGTTTGTTGCAGTTTTGTACTAAAAATAGCAACTATCATATATAATGGTAATATAATTTGACAGATGTCATGCAATATGACAAAGTTGAAAATGATTGATGATTTTAACCTAGTATATGGGAGTTTCAGCTCGTGTAAGAATATTAAGGTGTATAAATGTGCTATTGGTGTAAACGTTTTAACCCTAAATATGTATTTGATAAGTCAAACTCTTTCATTTGTTAAATTATATAAATATAAACACCGAACCCTGGTGGAATAATTATGCATATAACATAGTGTACATGGGAAATGACATATCATTGGTACATCAGAAATTTGATATTTGTTGGCTAAAGAGGGCTTGATTCTGCAGAGGGTCTACAGGACTATTATTAATCTATACCATGAGCCAAAAAAACGATGCCAAAATTTAATTCATTGTAACTTAATTAAAAATACAATAATTTTAATGAAATTTTCCAGTTGTGTACTTTTGTTACTAATCTTTAAAATTTCCCTCATATAGGTGGCGCTGCACGTCAACTATGCCAGGTGATGAGCCTTCATATCCTACCTGGGATTTGCCTAGATGGGGACTTCACTTCCTCCGTTAATTTGCCCACACTGTCAGCAGGTGGCAGCATGAGAATTCAAATTAACGGACATTTTTCAAACTTGTATATTAATTTTTTAAAAATCTACCAGCTCAAAGTGAAAAACGAAAAAGTGATACCATTGCTGATTTATCAAGCTATTTTAAACAATTTTTATTTTTATTTAATCTCTTTTTGTTTGGCTGTAATTGTGTTTTAAAATTTCACACATTGAAAGTGATAGGGTTGTGATTCACCTTAAAGGCGCGTCTCCACCAAGACATACATAAAAATGTACGTACTACATACACGAATTAAAACAACTCAAATTACATACATGAAAATGTATGTGAAAGTGTCTCCACCAAAAAATGGACAACACGTGTGTAAATGTATGCGTGGTGACACGTGGGTGATTATTGCTTCAAGTGAGCCAATGGCTGACTACATACATTTCCCACCTTTTATCTAGATTGCCTCCCGAGCAATCGTTCAAATGTACGTACATACACGATCATACTTACAAAATGGCGGCTGAAACAAACCCTGAAGGCAAACTTTTTGGCATATCGTTCAAAAAATGTACGTCTTGGTGGAGACGCGCCATAAGGTGGTTGGAGGTTATGACAGTGACCACGTGATGTCAGAGTTAAGCTTGTGGTAGGTCTCACAACCTTTCATACATCCCAAATCTCCTCAGTTTTATTTGGTACTCAAAGATTCAATGAATAAATTTCTTGTCTTGTACCAAGATAATAACGAAATAGATCACGACGTGAAAGGTAAGAAAGACATCTCCAAAAAAAACCATTTAATTGAAATTGACGTTTTTCTCGTTATTTTTTTTTTACACGAACATATTCTTGAAACGTGTATATAGTTGTATCGATATGGATTTTTTTTGCTTCGTAGTCCGTTTGTTGCCTATGTGTGTACGGTGTCTATGTATCCTGTAGCTATGATATATCTAAGGAGATTTTTGACGTGATGAATTTGCCACTTTTCATTTTTTCTCTCTTATCTGGAAGCGATGGAAATTGAAATTGCACCGTAGAGAGATAAGTGTACAAGGTGATACAGTTATTCATCACTGTGAGTAATAAAAAAGATTGAAGGCTTTTTGAACGAAAAAAAAAAAGCAAAACCACGCATCCCTATGCCGAATCTTGAAATTTTCAGTTGGTAAAAAGCGAAATAAAAAAGAAAAAAAATGTTGAGTTTCACCAAGTTTCATTTTTCATGGGTTGTAAATCTTGAGTCAGAACAAACCACAATAATCGGCTGAGTTTGAACAATTTTTTGGTGAAAAACAACGACTATATCCAACAGTGATATTTTCCCATTCCACAATTTTTTCCTTTTTTTTTCAAAAATAGCAAAAAATGTCCAACAAAAAAAAGAGGGAATCTTTTATTGAATATATACCCCCGTTTTATAGAAATATTACATACAAACCAAAAACTGAATACGATTATAGAATAGGGGTACTCAAACGAACTTTTCACTTGGGCAATCTGCGTTTGACCCTCTTACAGTGCGCATGTGTATTAGATTCAAGCAGCTCTGCCAAAGTCCACAAGTTGAGTGTCTTTGTGCACATTTGTCGCTTGCATAGGCCTGCAAGTTGGACTGTAAGAACAACAGGTAGTTAAAACCTGTTTTTTCCCTCCTGCACTTCTGGAAGTCCCATTGCAGTAGGTCCAGCCAATTAAAAGGCGTCATTTTAAAAATGGAGTCAGCACATGGGCTGGGGCCGCAGTTAACTGCAGACATGTGCGAAACCTTTGGAGTCTGTTTGAGTACCCCTTTATTAAGCCCCTCACACACAGGGCTAGTTGCTTTGGCAGGCGAGTTGTTACACACTCCTTAGCGGATTCCGACTTTCATGGCCACCGTCCAGCTACATTAAGCCCCTCACACACTTGACTCACTTTATATAAAATCGGCTGCTAGCACACTATTTTTGAATTCGCGTATACACACTAGTTGTGCGCTGACGTCTGCTAAATTTCTTTGGCATGCCAAACATACGGCACACACCTGAGCAAACAAAATGAGTTCGGAAGGTGAGATAAGTGTGTTTGGGGATCTAGTTGTGCGCTCAGCACACAATATCGTCTGCTAAATTTCTTTGACGTGCCAAACATACAGCGCACATTGGAGCGGAGAAAAATGAGTCAAGCGTGTGAGTGGCTTTAGACGCATCACACATCTAGGGTAAAATGTGCAAGAAGAAGGTTACTCTTTGTCATAAACAAAGGTTTTTACACTAACATCTGTTGCTTTCAAAGGGCCTTAAAGTTGGGCTAGAGATTCATAAATCAGTAAGGACAGCAATTACAAAATTGTTCATAAATTGCCAAATAACCACATTAACTGCTGAAGATTTGTATTAAACAAAGGTGAATGGAGGTATGGTTTTTGACTCGCCCTGCACTATAACATCTGTCAAAAGTTTGACAAGAAGTGACACCACATCCCCGAAACCTCCTAAAAAATGCTGATCACGAACCTCTCAATATTGCAATTGTGCAAACTACACATTTCATCGTTATAAAAGCGTGGATGCTTCGGCTTTTATGTCATAGTAAAATGTCCTTCAAATTTTTAAGCCTTATAGGAAATAATATAGTCGGATCTTCGAACAGGAACGGATGATGTCCACGCAACGGAAGTGCTGCTTCAAGAAGATGTATGAATAAAAATTTGAATAAATAATACGTCTGCAGGAGCAGACCTTCAACAAAAGAAGAGTTTGGATACAGTGTTTAAAATGCAAAGCAACATGCAAAAGTCGTCCATCTTGAAGAGTGGGGCCACTCGGGTCCGTTTAAAGAGAGGGGAGAAAAAAACTGGACCATTAAAGATGGCTCTCAATCTCTCATTCGTATACATTTATATGAGAGGGAGGGAGGGAAAGGGGGGGGGGGGTAAAGATTGGTCTTTGGAAGCAGCAATCGGAAACGGGAGAGGGAAAAATCCAGTGACGAAGAAAAGAGGACCATGAATGAACATTTCAAATGGAAAATGAACGAAAAAGAAGAAGCAACGGTAAAAGTGAAAAGATTTGCAACTGAAATGCTTAAAATTTGAAGTATCAGCAACCAATACAGAACGAACAAGGAATACATATGTATCTGATTGTGGGGGAGGAAAAATAGCAAAACTTCAAAAACATCCATAGTATATACAGAGAAGGTCTTATAAATGACTCAAGTCCTTATATATGAGGAGGGGGAGGAGATATTGGGGATAGACCTCTCCCCTCCCCCACGAAAGCAAAGTAATTTTACAAATTTCAAAATAAAAAAGGGGAATTCAACGAAAATTGCACTTCTAATGCAAATGTGCAATTTTTCTTAGCCAAATTTTAAGTATAGTGACCTTTTTTAAAAGTAAACGTGAAATTTTTATGCTCTAGGAATGAACGTTTTTGAATTAAAAATTCGAGTTTAAGGTAAAAATACGATTTTTTTTAGTAAACGTGCGATTTTTAAAGTAAAAACACTATATTAAAAGTGCGGTTTATCTGCTCTAAAAATGCAAGTTTTAGTAAAAGTAAGTTTTCTTAGGTAAAATACATGTTTTTTTTCAGTAAAAGTACGATTTTAAGGTGAAATTGCGATTGTTCTTAGGTAAAAAAACATTTTTCTGTTTTAAAAATGCAATTTTTCTGCATTAAAAGTGAAATTTTTCTGCTCTAAAAATACAATTTGTTTGCATTTTTTATTTCCAATTTTCGTGCAATTTTTATTTGGTAAACATACTTTTTTTGCAGTAAAAGTACGATTTTTCTTAGATTAAAACACATTTTTTTGGCAGTAATAGTGAATTTTTTCTGTTTTAAAAATACAATTTTTTCTAAAATAAAATACATTCTCAAAATATTCCATCCCAAGAATCTGGACCTTATCCTTCCCCAAAATGTGATGAAATATACAACCTTAAAATGACTAAGCCTTACATGAATAACCCATGAATAGCCATGAAGTGTCATGAAAATTTCCCTGTCGATTAAGTAATTGGTCATTCTGAAACCCACCAAAAATCAAATCTGTTTTGACAACAATGGATTAAACGAGAGTGTCAAAGGTCAACAAAATGTAGTTAACTACAATAAGTTTTGAAAATGTTTTTTATGTATAATTCATTTAAATTAGATCATTTATCACATTAATCACATGATTGACCATAGATAGAGGTGTTTCTTTATGTAACTTAGTTAAATGTTCATATTATTAAGATACCTTCTATCATGTTAGGCTCCTTTTGAGGAGTATAAAAGGCCCTAGATTGATCGTGGAAACCTAGTATAGTGCTTTGTCATTGTTGCAACAAGAATATAAAAAGGAAAAAAGTCGTACATTTCGATATTAAAAGAAAAATGAATTTCAACCGAAAGAAAATCATGTATTTGAGGAAACCATATCAGACAAAAGAAGAAATAAGAAAAATATAAAATTGCGTGAGGTGGCAGTTGAGTTGTAGGCGAGGGATGATAGAATTTAAATGTAAAGCCTTGACATGATCAAAATTGAAGATGGGCAGTTGCGCAAGAGGCCCCTTCTATTTTCCGGACTCTCATCGGACTCTTTCTTTGAAATTGGCGTCGATCAGATCAAAAAATACGAGACTTTTAAAACCCACTGAATTACTGCCCTAGGACATGTATGCCAATTTTCAGCGCTGAAAACGTGATCGGAATTCATGTGTGCCCAAAGATATTTTAGATGGGTTTTTTGTTGGATATGGTCTTAAGCAATGGGCAAGATTTCCAACTGGCCACTTCGGTGGAGAACTTGGTTTCAATAGACACAAATATCTGTCTTCAAATTATGAGCACACAAATAATTAAGAGAAATTAAAGGATGAAAGATCAAATTGAAGTTTCTCGAGCTGTCATTGGAATAATGTCTAGTTGTACTAAGTGTATGGTATCTTATATTTGAACAGATTTTTTAAATTTTAACTTGGATTTTTGGATATTTTATTAATGCATGATTTCATTAATTTCCCTTTTACTGGAATCCCATATGGAAAAGAAATACATATTGTATTTTATATGTATTTTGAAATTATTGGCAATTAGAAAAAGCATTTCAAAATTTATTTTCAAATTATTAGGAATTTTGAAATGAATTTTGAAATTATTGGGGATTGGGAAAAGCATTTCAAAAATTTTGAAATTCGTAGGAATTTTGAAACGCATTTTGAAATTATTGGCAATTGGGAAAAGCATTTCAAAAATTTTGAAATTCGTAGGAATTTTGAAACGAATTTTGAAATTATTGGCAATTGGAAAAAGCATTTCAAAATTTATTTTGAAATTATTAGGAATTTTAAAACAAATTTTTAAATTATTGGCAATTGGGAAAAGCATTTCAAAATTTATTTTCAAATTCTAACAATTTTGAAACGCATTTTGAAATTATTGGGAATTGGGAAAAGCATTTCAAAATTTATTTTAAAATTCTTAGAAATTTTGAAAAGCGTTTTGAAATTATTGGCAATTGGGAAAAGCATTTCAAAATTTATTTTCAAATTCTAAGAATTTTGAAATGAATTTTGAAATTATTTGCAATTGGGAACTTTGCTATATACAGTATATACTTTATAGCCAAGACTACATTTATACAAGCATCATTTTTAAAATCAGTGCAAGTCGTCATTGATTTGATTAGAAGCTATAAAAGGGGATTAAAGCAGGCCTATGCACTCGAATAAAATTGCAAACGTGGACTAGGGGTGTATTTCAGTGATCAATAAAAATCCTTTCATCTTTTTCCTCGTCAGAAAAAAGGGTTATTGAGACCTTTTTTTTCACCGTATTTGGCAACAAGTTACAAATTGGCAGACTGAGAGATTTTCCTTTGATTTCATATGAAGCTGTCGCACTTTAATTCAATCTGTTTTGATCGATAAATGAATGCTAAACGAAGAGGGGGGTAAGGACTCCTAAAATAGTGGAAGAAATGAGAAAAAATGAAGACTTGTTCGGCAGCAAACGATGATTTTGTGAGCAAACAAATTGCAAATATCGCCTAGTTCTCCTCTTAAACAACTCTCAGTTTATACACGAGAGTTAGATGCTTGAGGGTGGGCAAATAACAACCGAAAATCAAAAAGAGGGAAATGCAAGTCTATGTTTGTGCTCTGTTTTCGTATAATTTAACCGGCGGATAAAATAACACACCCCCGCCAACTTGTAATCCCCCTCTTCAGATCAAGGAAGAAAATCCTCAAATATTAGCCTCTTCACAGCGCCACCAATGCTTAACTTAAGTGAGATAACAATTATTTGAAATTGAGTGAAACTGTATAAATTTAATTTAAATTGTTCAAAATTATAGGAACAAAATCACTCAAATCCTTCGTGCCCCAAGACGGATGCTTACTATTGGTCTAAGAAGTCTAAGAACATGTCCAAAAGTTAAAATGCAGGTATACTAGTAGTTGCTAAGAATGTTTCGAGATTGGGGACTGTAGAGACAGGAATTTAATAAGAGGATCATCTAATGAATCTAGTGACCAGACAGTGGTCAACACTAAAGAGCAGCAGGCACTTGCAAAACATTGTTGTATTTGATTAACTTGGCAATATCAACAAATGTAATATTAAAAATAATGAAATAAAGTGGAAATAATTGTCTATGTATCATGGGACCATTGCTGGACATCATGTGGACATGGGGGAGGGAGGGGGGGACATCCACTAATGAATGTATTTGAAGTTTTTAGATTTTCTGTTTAATTGAGTTTTAAAGGTCAGTGAAAGGGGAATTGGACACCTGAAAAAATGTGTCTCCAGTCCCAAATGTATTTGAATTTTCAAAAACTTGGGATAGTCGGGAATTATGCCTAAATTTGTGTTAAACACCAATTTTAAGCTGGAATTTCTCTTTCGAGGTCAGGAAATTTCCGTTAATCAGAAAAATTTGGGAAAAATGTCGTGGAATTGGTAGCGAGACTGGTGCTTGAAAATTTAAAGGATGAGTCTTTGTATGTTCAATTAAATGTTCTGGACACCCTACTTTTCAAAATAATTACAGACGTCTATAAGGGGGAATAAAATGGATACCGTGTGGACAGGGGGTAGGGGAGGAGGGTCAATTTGTGAAGGAATTTTGTTGACGTCCTTTTTGAATGGCCCCAAACAGTAGTATATGTAGACGTTTGTATTGTATCAATGGTAATTATTATAAAACTACTTTTTGACCAAATGTTTTCTCATATTTGTCATAAAAACTTTCAACTTGAATAGAGCGGAGGGCGAAATAGCTATCATAACTCGAAATTTTCGCATAAACATAATAATAATTTAATAACGAAAAATGTCCATTTTTTTCTTAGAGATTCACCAAAGGCGGTCCAAAGAGAATTCTGCCTTGATGTTTTAATACTTTTTCGCAGAAACATACTAATGGCTCCCCCTATGCAATTTTCGCCCATAATTTCTCCCCCTATGATATCGTGTGTGCCATCATTATATGGTTAACGACACCTAGGTGCACTTTTAGTATTTCTGTGAATTCTCGCATTTCACACTCATGGACTGAAGTAATTACAACAAATGGTAGATTTTCCGAGAAACCACTGGATGGTGAATATCATTGTTATTAGCTCGAGTGCATACTTATTAATAAAATAAACATAAACATAAAGAGTTAAAAATTAATGGATGGGAAGATTGGGAATTTATGTACTACGAGATACCCATTTATATGCTATAAATATTTAAAAATCTCAGCCTATCTATATAGAAAATTTAGGAATAATATTCTGAACATAAAATGTCACTACAAAATTATATAATTATAATATTATATGATTTGCGAACAACTCCAGTAGTATATAGAAAGTCGTTTCCAGGGCCGTTTTTGGATTAAGAGGTTATTTGCAGTGGCCCAGGAAATGACGTCCAAAAACGGCCCTGGAAATGACTTTCTATATACTACTAACTCCCCGCAAGACAAATCCCCACAAAGAACAATTCATCGCAAAGGACATTGCAAGGTCAATCCACAACCTAACTAACCTAACCTAAACAGACTCTTTATATCCTACAAATAAACAACTCATATGCGGGGATGTGTTTGCGGGGAGCTGTTTGCGGGGAGTTGTTTGCGGGAAGGTGTCTGTGGGAAATAGTTTGCAGGGAGGCGTCTTGCGAGTTGTTTGCATGGAGCTGTTTGTGGGAAGGTTTCTGTGGAAAATGTTTCCGGGGAATTGTTTGCGGGAGATGTCTTGCGAGGATTTGTTTGCGAGGAACTGCTTGCGGGGCGGTGTTTTCAGGAAGGTGTCTGCGGGAAATAGTTTGTGGAGAATTGTTTGTGGGGAGGTGTCTGTGAGAAATAGTTTGCGGAAAGGTGTCTTGCGAGCAGTTGTTTGCGAGGAGCTGTTTGCGGGAAATATTTCCGGGGAATTGTTTGCGGGAGGTGTCTTGTGAGGAATTGTTTGCGAGGAGCTGCTTGCGTGAAAGTGTCAACGGGGAAAGTGTCTTCGAGAAATGTTTGTGGGGAATTGTTTGCGGGAGGTGTCATGCGAGTTGTTTGCAAGGAGCTGTTTGTGAGGAATTGTTCTTACACCATATAAACATAAGAACTGTTCACAAACATCTCTTATAAATTTGACCAGTTAATTTAAATTGTTTTAAATTCCAGGTGTAAATATACTAATGGCCACATATGATTTATTAAATGAACATACGTGTTATTTACGCATATGTATCGGTACTATAATTCAACCTTTAGAGTTAATTTCTTAAAATCGCCTTAAATGTCCTTAAAACTAGCTGCAGCACACTTTGATCATGAATGGCGATGGTAAAGTGAAAGTGGCGCCACCTGCGACGCTCCATCTACCCGCTCATCGACTTGGTAGGGCATAAAACAGCACGCAGTCAGGCCCTTTGCCATACTGTATTACTATTTGCAGACTCGAACATGCTGAAAACGGCATTTTTACGTTTACGAGGACGTTTTTATTATCGAGCCAACACAGACAGCTAAGTTGAAAACATAAATTAAAGCCTTGAGCGCCTGCGAACAACCGATAGTTTCTTATAGGCCGTTCCTAAAACTAAGTATCCGTGACTTTCTGCCATTTCAAATAACACTTCATTTCATTGATAGATCTATGTAGAGGTGGGCATGGCCCCTTTTTATTTACCCTCATATATTCCCCATACACCTTAAGATGGATTTTACACGTGGTTTTTTTCCCTCTCTTTCGCCTATCTTCAACGACCATGGAAACCTAAATAAATTTCGTGAGCGCAATTTTTTCCTTCTTCATCATCATCATCTAATAAAATAGCCCAAAAGTCGTGCGTTATTCAGTGTATTTCTTAATCTTGGATTAAAGGTGGCAAAAACATCTACTCTTATCAAGAAACTGTTTCAACATCGATTTCAACATTTTGTGTTGAAGTAAAACATGTCAAGATAAAAACTTGAATAATAAGAATATAAACCCTCTTAGACATTAGCAAAATCTTAATAAGTATAGGAAAAAAGAACAGTACATCCGATAACAAAAGTACCATAGGTAAAGATGTAAAAATTAAATTCATATTAGCTTTCAGGATGACCCTTATTTCAAGTTACTAATTCTCGTTACTCAAATATATTAAATGCGACTCAATTACTCACTTCAAATTATTCCTACTCATACTCGACTACATCGGTACTCGTAATTTCAGATTACGTTAATACTCGAGAACATTTGTAATCACCCATTGCGAGTACATTTTTGTAATCGAGTGCACTGTACTCGTATGTACTTTGAGTACATTTGCATTCACTTACTTTTGTACATTTTGTATTCAATTAATCTTTGTACTCGGTACTCTTTTACACGTTACTCAAACTCATTCAATGTACTCAATTATTGCCAAACACTGGTTACTACTCAAGTATGCCTACTTAAGAAGTAACTCATATTCTTCAATTTTCATAAAGTAATCTCGTTTTAAAACGTTGAACGAGCGTATAGTATAGTATGTTGCTGTATTCCGTGATTAATTTGATGTTATGGTGCAAATTTGGGAAACATGTTCAGAATAATGTGTTTACTTGTTTCTAACGTAAGAGCCACGCGTAATTTTGGAGGTGAATTTCCGCAAGGGTGATCAAAATAAATTTTCTTCTAGGAAAAATCGATAAGACAGGGTGTCCCAAAAGTCACATCGCCATGATGTCTCTAAATGCTTTTATTGTCTCAACATAATGCATTTGGGAAATTTGCAATACAACTACTTTGGGTAATCGTTTTCGCACAATGGCGTACAATTATAATTATGTTGTAAGTGGGGGATTTTTTTTTGTTGTAATTTTTAAAGATACTGTATACAGGGTGTATTTATCCCTGTAAAGACTATACAATACTGTATACAGGGTATATTTATCCCTGTAAAGACTATATACAATACTGTATACAGGGTGTATTTATCCCTGTAAAGACCTAGAAATGGACATGTATATGTCATAACTAGTCATGAATGGGGGTATAGTTTTATTGGTCATGTAGCCTAAATATAACATTTTTTGAAAGACAATGAATATCATTTAAGCTTTTTTAATGGTCATGTATGGGCTTAGTTGACCATGCATGTTCAGCTGTATCGAACTTCCGTTCAAAATATTAATAGAAAACATCATATATGTGAAATATACCTACAAGTTCCTAATATATTTTAAGGGGCCAATCAAAAAGGACATCTCTGATACTCCTTCAAAATTTGATTAACCCCACCCCTACCCCTGTCCACATGACGTCCATTTTAGCTTTCCCCCCCCCCCCCCTCATAGACCATTAATTTTTGTTGAAAAATAGGGTGTCCAGAAAATCTATTGGAACATAAAAAACGTAAGGGGCCATTCAAAAAGGGCGTCCCCAACATTCCTTCAGAATGTGACTACCCCCACCACTACCCCTGCCCACATGACGTCCATTTTAGCATACCCTCCCCCCTCATAGACGTCATTAAATTTTGTTGAAAAGTAGGGTGTCCAGAAAATCTGTTAGAGCATAAAAAGCGTAATGGCGTCATATTCCCCCCTTCTGTCCACATGACAGCATACCCCTACCCCCTCTTGAGGACGTCCTTCTGAACAGCCCCTAAGTATAATTTAGTAATATGGATAGGCAAGGAAGTCCTTAAAAGGATCTATCCAATCAGAAATAGCGAGAACACCAAAGATAACTAACCATAAATCAATGAAGAACAAGATAATTAATGCGATCCGGAGTATGTTCAACGCTGATATCGAAAACAATTTTTTTTATCACATTTGGGTTTAAGAACCTAAATCAGGATTAAATTTTCGTCAATATTGCATATTGATCAATAAGAGAAAATCGCGAATATTAAATGGAAAAAACGCAGCGAAACTTTCAGTATTTCCACCACTTCTAATTCACTGTATTTGTTTTTGTATTTCAGACGTAATCACGTGGCTACGGAAGCGGAAAATTACAGTCTGGCTTAATGAAAATGAATTTAACGGGCGATAGATACACAGTTGAGGATTTTTTTCTCTCGCTACATTACCGTTAAAGCTTTAATTGTAAGTTTTATTTTCATTCTGCAAAACGTCAGACAGCTTTAACACAAGTTTGATAAAAAAGATATAAAAGAAATAAACATCGTATGATCTTGTTTGTTTTTTAATTATGGCACTTTTCGATTTACCGCCCACAATTTTTCGATTTACAGCCCACAATGTTTCGTTATTCGTCCAAAAAATATGTTTTGTTATACGGTAATTCGTTATACACCCAAACCTCGTTTTACGGCCTAGATATATTCCAGAAAAGTTGTCCGTATAGCGAAACAATGTTTCGTTATTCGTAAAAAAATGTTTTATTATACGGTAATTCGTTATACACCCAAACCTCGTTTTACGGCCTAGATATATTCCAAAAAAGTTGGCCGTATAGCGAAACAATGTTTCGTTATTCGTTGTACACCCAAACCTCGTTTTACGGCCTAGATATATTCCAGGAAAGTTGGCCATATAGCGAAACAATGTTTCGTTATTCGTAAAAAATGTTTTATTATACGGTAATTCGTTATACACCCAAACCTCGTTTTACGGCCTAGATACATTCCGGAAAAGTTGGACATATATTGAAAAAGCCGTATAACGAATCAATTATTTCTGCAATGTGATTTTCATTTTTTCCCCTTCTTAAACGAAGTGAAACCCATAACTTGTTTTATTGTTAGCCAAATCCGACCTTGTTTGTGCAAATTGGGGTAATTTATCACATTTTTGGCCACTTTCTTTAATTACAGCATTTTCTTTTTGGCCGTATAACGAAACATTGTGGGCCTTAAATCGAAACAGTGCCACAATTAAAAAAGGCCGTCATCGTACAGTGAATGTATAAAAAATGCCAATATCAAGAATAAAGGCGTATTTAGATGTACTATATCAAAATCAATAGTTAATTTTGGATATTAATAAGAAACTATATAAACACATTCTGTAAATAATTAAAAAAGTATTTTCGGTACACGAGTTTTGTTAATTAAAAATCAGCGGTTCGGATGTTTACAAAAGACCATGAAATTATGAAATCTTTTCCTTCTTTTGCTTCTTATTATACAAATTCTTCGAAATGAAGAATTATATTAAATGACTATTTATAGTCAAATTTATGCAGAGTTTTTGCCGACGGGCTGACATATAGAAAAATAGGGGAAAATGAACTATATGTAAACACTACATTGTTTATTATGTTTCAACGCTAGAAATACAACTGCATGTAGTTTAAGGTAAAAAAACGAGTGAATTATCATACTACGTTGTTTAAGGTAAAAAAAATACAGCCTCAATATCTCACTACTATAATGGAGCTTCCTGTAGTGTTGAGTTGAGGAGGGAAAAATGCACATTTCCAAGAATTTTAATTAAACCAAATGCAATATACGAACTAACATCCATTTCTCGTATAATCAAGCACGACGATGTGTAGGCTACATGTATACATGTATACAAATATACTGCTGTATCTGTACAGGCATTCAGTACAAGAGTCGTCGTTGTATAAAATAAACACTGGAAAGCCTCCAGCTATTTATGTAAATTCACTAACTACGCTGCTTAGATAATAATCCAGCATCGGTTATTTCCAAGAAACGAACAATTAATGATCATAAATGTAACTCTGAAGCAATTACAATCGAAAAAATAAACTCGCTATTTGTTTAAAGATAACTGATCGTAAACAAACATTTCAAACTGTGCAAATTATGATTCCCAGGTGGAAATGCATGGGAAGTATGTTTTCAAATGATAATTTTGAACATACATGGCTGTATATTGGCATTAAAATGAAAAATATGGCCATGCATGGCACATAAATTGATATATATGAATGTTCAAATGAAAAATATGGCACATGCATGGCTGTATATGGCACATGCTTTGCTATATGTGGCCATGTATGGTTATATATGGCACATCATGGCTGTATATGGTACATACATTGCTGTATATGGCACATCATGGCTATATATGGCACATTCATGGTATATGGCACATTCATGGCTGTATATGGCACATGCATGGCTGTATATGGCACAATATGGCTGTATATGGCACATACATGGAAAACATGGCCATGCATTGGTATATATGACACATGCATTGCTATATGTGGTCATGCATGGATATATGGCACATACATAGCTGTATATGGCACATAATGGCTGTATATGGCACATGCTTTGCTATATGTGGCCATGTATGGTTATATATGGCACATACACATACATAGCTGTATATGGCACATCATGGCTGTATATGACACATGCATGGCTATATATGGCACATGCATGGCTATATATGGCACCTGCATGGCTATATATGGCACATCATGGTTGTATATGGCACATGCATTGCTGTCTATGGCACACGCATGGCTATATGTGGTCATGCATGGCTATATATGACACTTTCATGGCTATATATGGCACATTCATGGCTATATATGGCACATGCATGGATATATGTGGCCATGCATGGCACAACATGGCTGTATATGGCCATGCATTGGTATATATGACACATGCATTGCTATATGTGGTCATGCAAGGTCATATATGGCACATACATGGCTGTATATGGCCATGCATTGGTATATATCAAATAAAAACATTACCTTGCATGCATGGCAGTATGCGACACAAATCAGACGTTTTGGGGATATTATCATCAAAAACAGACATCTTATTTAATGGAAATTCCAAATCTTACCTAAAAATACAAACAAAGTAAATTAGAAATGGCATTACACGAAAATATGAAGATTTTTTAGCAAGGTATGACAACTGAGAAATCCTATATATAAAGGTTTGAAAAATCATTAATTTTACAAGAAGACTTTTCCCAATCGTCGGTTATTAAGAATGATAAGATAAAGACTACAGCTAATCATCCTCCTCATTAATAATACGTCTCTTATACATGAATAATTTATTTAACCAGGAGTATCGATTAGTGGTCTCCAATACAAATAACAGATAAACCAAACATTTTCGCCGGCAAGTATATTGAAACAACGTGTAAAAAACACAGTCGAACAGTCGTAATTCGCATAGGTAGCGACCCAAGTGAAAATTATCATATAGTCTCGGAAGAGGAACTAATAAGATTAATGATTATTAATGAGAGACCAAATGAGAAAGTCAATAGGACTTAAAGAGACTCCATTAATAGTAAGACAAGGTTTGATGGAACTTAAAAAGGTGGGTTGCGCCAAAGGAAACAAGGAAACAGGAAACACAAATTTCAAACATGTTTGTCGCAAAGAGTTTTTAAACAAATTTCACACAAACAGCCTGCAAAAACAGTGTTTGCACCAAAAATCCATTCCGTGAACCAAGCGGAGCTTGATATTGGCTAGTCATAGCGCTCCTACCAAGGACTATGCGATGACGTGTCCCATTTCACCACGTGTTTTATATTTTAAAATGTCGTCTGCAAAAGTGCAAGGTTGCCAAAGACACCTCGATCAGGAAACATTTTTTTCCTTTGATCTGGACTGCCTCTTTAGCGATCGCCAGGAAACATCGGAAACATTTGCTCAAAACATGTTTTGAAAACATTGTTTCTGTTTCGTGTTTCCGCTGGTGCATACTGGCCTAAAGAGCCTTTGAATATTATTTGGACAAACAAAATATTTCTCCTGAAGAGAAAAGAGCAAGGCCAAAATGTTAAAATATATAAGTAATACAATTTCGGATATAAAACAAGGTTGAACTTTGTTTTGCTACAATACATAAACCTCTCTATACGGCCTCTCGCTATAACGGCCTTTTTTAATTATGGCACTTTTTCGATTTATAACCCATAATGTTTCTTTATACAGCCAAAAAAATGCTGTAATTAAAGAAAGTTGCCAAAAAATATGATAAATTACCCCAATTTGCACAAACAAGGAGATAAATTCGTTATACGACTTTTTCGCTATACGGCCAACTTTTCCGGAACGTATCTACCCCGTAAAGCGAGGTTGTACTTTGGTTGTATTTTCTGTATTTTAGTGTTAAAATAATTTAACTTGAGATCGAATTGTGTCACTTTATCGTTTTCAGTGAATGTTATATGAGAGAAAATTACAAGTTGATCATCAACTGCGTAATTTGAAATAATCTTCAATTTTTTTAAGGGTTTCATGATGGTTTTTTTATATTTTAAACGTGTTTCTCATTGTAAATATAATCTTATATAATTAGTTAAAGGGCCCATGTCAATTGTATCCATAAGTAGTGGAACCTTTGGCTAAATGTGTTTTGTACAAGTCCGATAAACCCATTACCATGAAGTCTCACACATTTCATTGGTTTTTTATATATCTAAACGTCTTCGTATGTGAAAAATGTGTGAAATTTCCACCCTGTATTGGCTGTTCCAAGTAGGTTATAAAACAACTCGTATAAAAGGTCCTTTTGTGGAAGCACGTACGTCGTATGTAATAGTAGCAACGATGTCAATGCTCCGCATTTGGGCAAAGTGAACCATTTCCACAAATTTTAGCACCTGATCCCTGAACAAATAAAATTAAGCAGCGAGCTGTTTGGTTTTAAGTGAAAATTTCGAGCTATAGGAAAGAAGAGGACGTGTTTCAGCTGATGAAAACCACGAAGGCAACAAACATTTAAGACAATGGCTCCTGAAAGTCAGTCGTTTCCAATCCCATCATTGTGTATAAACCCAAGAGCGGCAAAAAACAAGCGGTACAATCCTCAATCTTTGGTTCGGCACTATCAATGATTGCCTATTTCAATTCGAGGTCACTTTTCACTAAGGGCTAAATCCTATCACCATCAGGTTTTTGCAGAAGCTGGCAAAGCAGCAGTTGTTGCAGCCTGTTGTCTATTGATTACTACCACCACCAAAAGAGAGGAGAGGAGAGTTTTTTTTTTATTTTCCTGTCTTCTTCTTCGTCTTCCCAAATGGATATAAAAGCCTTCGCACAATTACAGCTGCGAGAGGAGGAGAAAAAAGTATAAAAACACATCCTAACGCCGAACAAGAGGCTGGAAAACCTAAATGATGCGAAAACATGGTCAACTCGAATGTGAATAAACGAATAAAACGTCAAAATGAAAATCGTTTCCGAGAGGCTCTCTGCCAGAGAATGTGCCACATATAATAAAACTAGGAATCCCAATAACAAGGCAGAGAAAAAGACAATTGGAAATGGCAGCGAAATAGGCATTTTATGAGCTAAAGATATGCCGCGAGATATATTAGAGACCAAAAGGCCTGATGGCTTCACTACAAGTTCTGAAACGACGACTAAAAGCTACCAAAAACTTGAAAAATCTAGTTGTCGGAAGGCATAATGTCATGCAGAAAGTGGACAACATGATCGGACACCGCTTAAAATAAAAGTACATCTATAAAACAAGCATAAGGGGTACTCAAACAAACTTTTCACATGGGCAGTTGGGCAATCTGAATTTCGCCCACATATGGTGCACATGAACATTAGATTCAAACAACTCCGCCAAGGTCAACAAGTTGTGTTTTGTGAAATGAGCACAAATGCAGCTTGCACAGGCCTGCCAAGATGGACTACAAGAGCAACTTGCAGTTAAAACCTCCTTTTCTCTCCAGTACTTCTACAAGCCCCATTGCAGTAGGTCCAACCAATTAGAAGGCGTCATTTTAAAAGCTGGGTCAGCACATGTACAATGGACTCAAATGTGGACCGGCAATTTTCAGACGTACTTCGAGCAACGCTACAACAGGGCCCTATTCCACAAAAATGTACAAGTTACAAGCATATGTAGTTGTAAATTATGGAGTTGTAGTATGGCATTCCACCAATATTTAGTAATTGTGTACAAGTGATGTCACAAAAGTACATGTGAAAAGAAAATGGCGTCTCGAGAAAATAAAATGCTACTTCTCTGTGCTATTGAAGCTAGAAAGGGCATAATTTTTGGTAAATTTAGCAGCAATTTGTCAAAAACAGATAAAGTGATCTTCACTGTCACTGGACCACATGTTTATTCAATTAAAAACGTTCTATTCCTGTTCCAAATGCTGTCTAATATTTAATTTACAAGTAATCATTTGCCTATAACAAATTCACTACAAGTTACGAGCAATTTGCTAATAGCAATACTTTTGTGGAATAGAAGAGGGGGTTAAGAGGGGTTTATCAGATTGACCATGGTGCCCGACTTGGGATCAGCAATCTGTATTAGTTTAGAGGGGTTGTACTGTACTAAGATATCAGCCATCTTGAAACCATCGATGAGCAGATCGTGGTAAACCGGTTAATTGCTCATCTGGATCAACCTGTTCGAGTATACATTTGGAAGGATTCAGTGACCATTAATCACTTTGCCACACCCACAATGATGTTAAATACTGATTGGTCCTTGCATTTTCAGTTGTGATCAGTTCCATCGTGGATGATTCCTATTCTTTGAGCTGATCTTTGAAGCTTTGTCTCCAGTATTTGTTGCATTTCGTAATATGCACTCGGCAAGCAATCAATTACACCCTCGGATGGGTTCATCAAAAACATCCATCTGTTTGTTATCTTTCCTCTTGAGCACGTTGGCCGTCCGTTAATTGGTGCAATTATGTGATTTCCAGAGGCAGGAAAAGTCAAATTTTTACGCTCACCTGACCGATATGTCATGAAGCGTTAAAAAGCGCCCTCATCGATTACACAATCGATTTATTGAGCGATCGATTGATGACAACAGGACTGTGACCAGAGTGCACTCACTGTGACATTAATGCTCGGTTACACCAAATTCCAGTTAAATTAAATCGCCCATCAAACATTTTTTTTTTCTAATCGATTGCCTGTATTAGGAGGTGAGGAAAAGCAAGATATGGACAACCCAACTTTAACTGACTTTAACTGACTTTAACCAATAAGTAAATGTAGCTTGTTGAAACAATCTCACATCAGGTACGTTATTTAAAACATCAATCATCTATAATTTCATAATTTGTATGGCATTTCATTAGTTCAAATTGGAGAAAATCCACACTTTATTTTACGGACTATAAGACGCACTTTTGTTTCTTCAAAAAATTGCCTCCAAAATTCAGGTGCGTCTTATACTACTTGTTTTTAAAAAAAATTGCTTAAAAATTCAGGTGCGTCTTATAGTCCGTAAAATACGGTATACACTGTACCGTGTGTCGCTGTCGTAAGTCGACTTCTGATTGTATACAATTTGTATCTCGCAGTCAACTCGATGTCGTATCTTGGGTTTGACATTAACAAAAACTTCTCTTGGAATCACCATTTCACAAAAATTGTTTGCGCAGCGAATCAACGCTTTAGATTCATTCAGCGCGTATTTCGAGAATGTGCGGAAAATGTAGCGGAAACTGTCTACGCAACTCTGGTTCGCCCTATGTTGGAATGTTGCGCTACTATTTGAAAACCTCACAGGATGGTTCATATTCAGGATATAGAAATGGTCCAGCATAGGACAGCCAGATTTGTTAAGGGCAGTTACCAACATTCCGCGAGTGTGACAGAAACGCTCCACTCTCTAAATTGGGGCACGTTGAGGTCCAGACGCGAAAAGTTATCTATGGGGTTATTCAAACGTTTTAATCTCTCTCTTAATTCAAATATATTAACGCCTAGCGACCACTTTAGGAGTAGACCTAATCACTCAAATCCTTTGACCTTGGCTTCGTGCCAAGACGGATGCTTCCTATTGGTCCTCCTTTTTGCTTGCGATTAGAGATAGAATAGCCTTCTTGGCAAACGTCCAGATTTAGTAAAAATTCAATCTAACAATGATGTCTAAGTCGCTACTGACTTAGGGGAGCATTCTCCTGAAATTGTGTACAACCCCCATACCATATGGCATTTATTAACTGCCTGTAGGGTACTGAGTTGAAAATCTGAAACAAAACTTGCGCGAGTTTCAACAAACATGTTGCACGTTGTCTAGCGTGTTTAATCCATCTAACTTTAAGGTTCGATGACGAGTACACAGATGTACTGTATACACCTTTGCGATTTCGGCTCTGTATTTCAACATCAAAGACAAACTATTAGACCGTGTGAAATGTTGGCGTTTCCATAGCAACCGCTTGCTTTGGTCCACGAGGAAGATCTGGAAGATAATGCTCAGGAGTTCAGTTTTAAATTACGCACAAGAGTGCCTTTCACCGGGCATTACATTTTGTAAATAGTTCAAAATATGAGTCCATTTTGCGTCCTATTGTGTTTTACTATGCTATTTTTATAACGTGCTCTAATGGGTAGTATTACATATTCAAACTATGGTCGGAGGTCATGAGTGTATATTTCTGTAGGTTACCAACCATGAAATAAAAGGTCAGATCGATGCTATTAAAGTTTATAAAAAAACTAGCCCTTGCTTCTATAAAATGGTTTTGCAGTGGAAAATATATCGAATGATAAATTGCATATCACATTTTCTTGTTTTTAATACAGGCAGTCATAAAGGAAGAATATCATATACAGTGGAACCTCACATAACGAGTATAATTCGTTCTTGAGTCTTAATAGTAAAGCGAAACACTCGTTAAGCGAAACAATTTTTACCAAATAAATTGATGTAAAATACGATAATGCGTTCCATGCCGAAAAAAAATGCCCAAAAATTGAAATTTTCAAAAAAATAAATAAAAATACTCAAAAAAACGTTATGTGTAACATTTATTCAAAGAAAAATACATTTTCCTACCCATTTATACCTAATTCCTTTTTACTAGAATGCTGTCTAGAGACATTTGTTTTTGCCAAAGCTTCACAATTTGGTAAAAATGCGACACCACATTATCATTGAATAAATTTGTAGCGGATTCCCCTAACCACGTCACTCGTTATGCGAAAAATCACTCGTTAAGCGAGTCATTTTAAAAAAAATTATATTGCTCGTTATGCAAACTCGTTTTGCGAGGTGCTCGTTAAGCCAGGTTTCAGCATAAAATTGGTGTTTAACGCAAATTTAGGCAGAATTCCTGACATTCCCGAGGTTTTAAAAATTCAAGTACATTTGGGACTGGGGACACATTTCTTCCGGTGTCCATTCCCCCTTTCACTGGACCTTTAAAACTCAAACAGAAAATACAAAAACTAAAAAATACCATCATTAGTGACTTTTCCCCCTCCTCCCCCTTCCTTGCCCCATGTCCACATGGTTGTCCACATTCCAGCAGACCCCCTAACCCCCCTTGTGGACATCATTTTTGAATGGTTAACCAGCATCTTTGTACTCAAGATGCCAACTTTGAATGACTCAAGACTCCGTACGACTCATGAACTTGAGAGCGATCTCAGACCTGAATCGTCCATGAACCATATAGCCCTTGACCCCATCCCCAAAACTATGCTAATGTGGGTCAGAGGTAATTTATATATCCAGAAAGCAGGACTATGAAATTCTGGATGTCATTGTTCGCTAACAGGTGAAGATATGAACGATCCCTGTGAACTTGAGATCGATATCAGACCCAACTAGGGCTTCCATATCACGCCTGACTGCAGTGCCCCCTAGCCCATCATCCTAACCATTAAAGGTACTTGCTACAATTGAATGCGAAAATGTGCCCGCATATGGCTGTGCCAGTGTCAATGGCATCGTAACCTCTTTAAAACTGCCATTTGGTCGGCAATTTCTTACTTCGGTAAGACTAGGAATAGCGTCGCGGCTCTCAGCGGTTGTCATGACAACGTGGCCAGATTTTCCCAACCCACAGCCACTCGAATCCCTGACCTTCCATTGATTTAACGGCTAGGAAATAGGAGATGACAATGGACGAACGCCTAGGCCAAATGACAGAAAATGGTGAAAATAAGGTGCTATTTGTACGCCAGAGTCGTTAACAAAAATGGCTACAGCGTGTGCCGCAAATCGTAACATCCATTTTAATTAAATTATTAATTAAATCTAATGATTAAGGGGATTACAACCCTATCTCTTCCAATGAATAAATTTGCAAATGCAATCACAGTTAAACAAAAAAAGATAAATAAAAATAAAAATTGTTTAAAATTGCTTTAGAAATCAGCAAGGATCGTGTCATTTTTCACGTTAAAATAGTAGATTTTTTAAATTAAATTATTATTATTTAATATGAGTTGTATCGAAGCCAGACTCGGTTAAATTGTACTCGTGGATATGAGTACAGCGGAAGATTTTCTGACCATACATATGATTTGGCTAACAATAAAACAACTTATATGGGTTTCACTTCGTTTTAGAAAGCAAAAAAATTAAAATCACAATGCAGAAAAAAAATTAAAATCACAATGCAGAAAAAAAATATAGTACTCAAGTAGGTTTAAATATGGAAATGCAAATGTAATGCATTGTTACATAAAATGTCACATTTCCGATATTCCCAATATATTGTATATCGCAAAGTTTAAGTACTGATGTTTTTTGTTGATAACTTAATATTACAATCTTACAATACAAATTTCATGCATTAGATGTTTTTCCATACATGGCATCTTTTGTACCCTTAAGAAACAGTCGGTTAAGAGTGAAAGTATGATAAGATGTGACCGGTTAAGTGAGGTTCTACTGAAGTTATTAGTAGTAAATTTAGAAACAAAAAAGTCGCACATAGGGGGACTGGTATCTCCTTAGCTATTTGGATGTTTATAGGGGCGTCAAAGATGTGCAGAAAAGAAATATGGCCATTCCGACTTGGCTCCAGAAATACCATCTGGAGCTCAACAAAACTTTAAACATTTTCTCAAAAAATCAGCAATCTCACGAATGCAGTATACAATACACAATAGAGCAATTTTTGTGCCAAAAAATAAATTTGGACCTGGCCAACTCATTTACTAATGATGGATACGAGGCAGGCGCCACTGTCACAAAGAATAGAAACATGTGGTTTTCAAGATTTTTTTTAAACATTTTTTTTTCAGAAAACGAAAACAAAAAAAAAACCAGTAGCTAAAGAAGAAACAAAAGAAGTGAAAAAGAGTATTTCTGTGGTAAACAATACCCAAGTCGCAAATTTAAACACATTCTGGGCCAGTTATTTACAGTTAAGGCTTATTGTGGAAGCTGGGATGATCCCTGGCTCTACATGTAGATAGATATCTGGTGAAGTAAAAAAGCATGTTAAGTTTCCTTAATCACCATACAGAGTTAATAGCCGCCATTATTTTTAGAAAGATAACGCATTCTTTTTCCCCTGTTCGCAGTTTGCACTCTGCATAAAAGCATCCGCACTGACATTTATTTCAAACTAACTTACTCCAAGTTGGAAATAAACTATACACAGGGTCTGCATCACTACCAAAAAAAATCTATAAAAAACTCCACTCTGGGGGAAGGAGGATATCAGATGAAACAGATCGATGACGTCACACCTGGTGAGCAAAAGGATATTTTACACCCCAAAAGAGTTGAGACAATCCTGCATGAAGTCAACCCCCAATGGGAAAATAATCTTATACTGTTTTAGTAAACATAGCATTGAAAGTTGTTTCCCTTCAATTCGTTAGGATAGGAACCGATCCCGGGTAGAAAAATTCTAAATGGCATATACGGATGGACAATCCCATATTTGGACATACATGAATTGTGGGACTCAGCCCAACTGGCAATTGGTATTAGTATTTTTGGATTGTTTATTAATTTGTAGTAGATGAAGGTGTAGTGAAACTATCAGGGCATTTGTCAGGAAAAAACTGAAGAACTGCGAAAACCAGTCATGGTAGGCGACCAGGGAATTAAACCCAGGTCTCCTGGAAGTATAAAAACCAATAATACCAACACAAAAATAAACTTATAATTTATTGAAATGCTTTTTTAAATTCCAAATGGCGACATTGATTTAATCAATCACACACACAACAATTTCATTGAGGCATGTCTTTGGAATATCACATTTCCTAATGCATTCATTCATTTATAAATTAGGGGAGAGGTTCAGCAGCATAAAAGCCAGATCTTGTCATTTTGACAATAACAACTTTGGTTTAAACATAGAAAAGCATGATGTATTATGGTCTCAGTTTTTGTTCACATGGGCCAAAACTTCTATGGCAAAAGTCATGTTCGCATAAGGGTGGATGCTAATGCATAAAACCACTACTTAATCTTTTTCATTATGATAAAGAAAATTTGGTTTCTTAGTTTCATACTTTGGTAGGAACCTCTAAATTTCATCTAAAATTTATCAAATTTTGGGAATATTTTTTTAAATATTGAAAGACGACAGACTGGTTTCCTTAAGGTGCGACTTCACCGCACCAAAAGCAAAAGCAGAGTTTTCGAAAACATGTTTTTGAAACTTACAGTGTGGAC
>JAQGAE010000616.1:0-32598 GCA_034696685.1 Julus scandinavius | reverse complement strand
AGAGTTTAAACCGAGGTCCCGTGTTGATTGTTGCACGTTAAAGAACCCTCGAGAGGGGGTGGAAGTCCCCCATCGTAGGCTAAATTTCCAGGTAGGTGTTGAAGGCCCATCCCCTGGCGTTGATGTTTAGCCCTCGTGTTGCAGAAATAGGCCAATATTAAAAATCAACCAAACAAACAATCAAATCATTGTAGTTTAGCTGCTCAATTTGAAATGCTGCCACCAGAAGCCAAAGGGCACACAAAGCAACTTTTGCAACTAATTTGCCCTTAATTCTATGTCATATACGTTTCGACATTTTAAATTAAATAGAATTAGCTTCTATATTTAGATAAGGGTAGCGACATTAAATCACTAAGCATACATGTAATACATACAAATTTAAAAATTTCGTAGGCTAATTAGTCATATAGAAAAGTTATTTATAGCCAAGCAACCTTTTCTTGTGGACATGTTAAATGGAGATTAGTGAAAACAACACATATTGGGCAAATTTAAGCTTACTTTGGTTCAGATAAAGGCGATGGAATTCCATGATAGACCCTACAAATACGAATATTAGGTACTTTTAATTAGGTGGTTAGCAAACTATTTTTCATAGTTTTCATTTTACATGATTTTTCCAGATTAACCCGATCTGTGATCCTATACCCACAGTCACTGAATATTTTTTGCACCATATGGAATTATGGACTGTTTTTCAACAAAAAATAGTTTCAAAAAATGTATAGATACAAAATAAAACGACAGATAACACTCGAGAGTTTATTGTAAAAGCGAATGCAAAATGCATGAGTTTAAAATTAAGAACATGGACCTGGTAACGCAGAGTTTGTCAAACGATTAAATAGAATTGGTAACATTTTTAGGTTCCAAAAAAGTTTGAAGACGAGGAGAATAACGTTACTAAATGAATTGCCATTGTGTTGTTGAAACTATCCTGTAGTACGAGATTTCGTTTTATCTAAATAATTGGGGTGCATTGCAGTAAATATAAAGTATAGTAGGCTATCGATGCCAGTACAATTTTTAATTTGTTTAAAAGCGTCATCCACCAGTCCCTTGGTCACATATTGGTCAAAATTTCTCTCCAGTGCGAAATTTGCCATTTTAATATGATGCATTGCAATGTTCGGGTCGTAAATTGAGAACAAATCCATCAGATTTCCGAGAACCTCGTAATATAAACTCGAAACATCCTTCCACTTGACATTCTTAGGCGGTTTCGCCATTATCTTGTCTAGGTCCCTTTTTTTCTTCTCTAGATTAAGGTAATCGACTGTTTCTTCCCGTATCATCTCGAAACCACATTTCCTGCATCTACACGTGAAATTGTAACGTTCCTTGAGGATTTCTTGACGTTTCTTCCTATCGTGAATACCTAGAAATGTGTAGGAGATGGATGGTTTTTCGTCATCATTAATGAAGGTCAACGCCCTAACTTCAAGACGCAAATTCTTGATGATACAATTTGCAGTGGGTGCACATGAATGATCGAAAACGGAACCCTGGATGTAGATAGCGAAGCCCAGCAGCTCCTTTCCATCGTACAAGGGAAAGGAGTTGGTTTCGATAATACCGAACAAGAAGATGAAGAGGTTCTTTAATCCATCACTATCAATATAATCAACTTTAATTCTAAGGGACAAATCAGTGCAAATTGCATCGACTACCTTGTTTTTTTTCCAGACGTCAGAGCGGCTGGTCATATGGCAAAAACATCTCTGTCTACCGTTGTATAAAAGAAATTTCTGATATACTATTGAGGGTTTAGCTTTCAATGTCGAAAAACAATTGAAAAGCAACATCATTGTTGTCCTCGCCCAGCCATTGTTGATGTAACTAAATGCTTTGTCTTTACATTCCTCACTATGACACTTATACCAGTGTTCGCTCTGACACCCGAGGGTGCAGTAGCGGACAATGTCGCAGGTCTTGCATGGATACAAATTGGGAACCTTCTTGAAACAGTTGCTGCAACGTTCATGTATCACCTCCGACACAAGACATTTCCAGAAAGCCTCACAAGGCCCAGCGATAATTTCGCCTGGAGAATATACTTCAGTTTTCTGCAATAAAAACGAATACTTGCAATGGCAATACGGACCTGGATTTGGAGATGTGAATTTAGAAATTTTGTATATCTATAGTTTATTTGCTTTTTTAATAATTGCAGTTACATGATTGTCTCACCGAAATCTTACTTGAAATTGAAAAGAAGATTTAAAAAAAACGAGCAAGTCTGTTCAAAATCTTGAATGTGCCTTTCATTACAAATTTGAAAACTTCCACATCATCCTAAACATGCAATGTTATTAATAACATTTCAATAATAAAAATTAATTACCATATTTGTCGACGATAATTGAAGTCACGAAGAAAGTTTTGCAAATTGGCACACCTTGATTTGGTATTACATATATGTCATACCAGTTCAAAACAAGAGCTTTTTAAAGGGCGAAGACAACCCAAGATATCTGGGTTGGGGTGTTTAGGCATTTTGCATTTGTGAAGAATAAACAGCCCATTGGGTAAAAGTAGCTGTTACTCGAAGAGAATAATGTCTAAAATGCGACCTCAAATTAATAGTTTGCTATGTATTCCAGTATTACACAACTTTAAAAAAAAAAAAAAAAAACGGCCTTCAAAACATTACAAAAGTTAAACATTTATTAAAAATTTATTTTGAATTCAAGGATTATTACAAATTAATTGTTCTGAATATTTAATCACTTTCGAGAAAAACCGAATTTTTTCTGCTGCATTTCATTCGCTGTGTGAATTCTACCATGGATTTAATACACTGCCTTCAATAATAATGTGACAATTTCAAAGGACATTAAGCCGGCTCTTCATCAAGACGTACATGTACGTATATATACACGTTTTTTACAAGCATATGCAAAAAAGTTTGCCTCCGAGTTTGTTTCAGCCGCCATTTTGTAAATATATATAAATATCAAAATTGTACAGCTATTAAAGACATTTAATAGGTGCACAATTTTGATATTTACATATATTTCAAAATGGCGGGTGAAATAAACCCGGAGGGCAAACTTTTTTGCATATGTTTGTAAATACTTGTCTTGGTGGAGAGCCGGCTTTAGTTATTTTATTTCCTTGCAACAAGTAATGTATTCGTGTTCTGCAAAGTCTTCAATTATAAAAATGGAATTATAAAAATTAACGCTTTTGATATGTGCGTGATGAAAAAACAGGGAAGACATTTGCAGAAATTATTTCTAGGAATGTTAAAACGAAATGTTAAAAAACAAGGCGACGTCCTAACTTTGATTAAAGTTTCTTTTTAAAGGGAAGTATAGACATCTCGAGAAAGTGCATTAACAAGATAATGTCGAACTCCTGAAACATCTGGCGTAAAATGTTGAGAAGGCGTTTATGAAATTCTAAGACATCATTCCAGATAAACCCGATCTGTCAACCGAACCACAGTCACAGAATAGTATTAGCATCATAAAGAAGAATACGTTTTAATAAAAAGGTAATTTTAAAAAAAATGTGACTACAAAATGCAGGAATTTAAAATTAAGAATATGGTAACGCAAAGTTTGTAAAACGATTAAATAAAATTAGTAACATTTTTAGGTTCCACAAAAGTTTGAACACGAGGAGGATAACGTTACCAAATGCATTGGTATAAAGTTGTTGAAACTACTCTGTAATACGATTTCCAAAAAGAAATTTAGATTTGGGGTGCATTGCAGCAAATATTAAATACAGCAGGCTATCGATGCCAGTACATATTTTAATTTGGACAAAAGCTTCCTCCTCCAGATTATCGATCACATTTGGGCCAAAGTTGTTCTCTAGTGCGAAATTTGCCATTTTAACGAAATGCATTGTAACGTTCTGGTCGTAAACACAGAAGATTTCACGCAGAAATTCGAGAAAATCGAAGTGTAAATCCAAAACATCCTCCCACTGAACATTCTTTGGAGGTGTCGCTATTATCACGTCTAGGTTCCTTTTTATCTGTTCTTGTTTGAAGTACTCCAATGGTTTGTTATCTTTCTCATATTTACATTTAGTACAATTACACGTGAAATCGTAACGTTGCATGAGAATTTTTTGACGTTTTTCCCTATTGTGAATACCTAGAAATGTGTAGGTGATGAATGGTTCTTCGCCTTTTCTAATGTAGTCCAAGGCCCTAACCTCAAGACGCAAATTCTTGATGATACAATTTGCAGTGGGTGTACATGAATGATCGAAAACGGAACCCTGGATGTAGATAGCGAAGCCCAGCAGCTCCTCGCCATCGTATAAGGCAAATGAGTTGGTTTCGATGATGCCGAACAAGACGATTAATTCGTTCTTCAATTTATTAACCAAACTCGAATACTTGGAAGTACTATCAGTATCTTCACCTACCATGATAAGGGCCAAATCAGTGCACATCGCATTGACTACCTTGTTTTTTTTCCAGACGTCAGAGCGGCTGGTCATCTGGTAAAAACACCTCTTTCTACCGTCGTATAAAATAAAATTCTTATCTACTATTGAGGATTTTGCTTTCAATGTCGAAAAACAATTGAAAAGCAACATCATTGATGTCCTCGCCCAGCCATTGTTGATGTAACGAAATGCTTTGTTCTTACATTCCTCACGATGACACTTATACCAGTGTTCGCTCTGACACCCGAAGGTGCAGTAGTGGACAATGTCGCAGGTCTTGCATGGATACAACTTGGGAACCTTCTTGAAACAGTTGATGCAACGTTCATGTATCACCTCCGACACAAGACATTTCCAGAAAGCGTTGCAAGGCCCCGTGATAATGTCGCCTGGAGAAAATCGAAGATAATCGTCGGAGTCTTCTTCCTGCAATAAAAACTAGCATAATTTAACAAGCCTGCAATATTAAAACGGACCTCGGTTTCGAGATGTGAATTTTAGAAATTTGTATATCTATAGTTTATTTGCTTTTTTTAAATAATGACAGTAACACGATTGTCTCGTCGAAATCTTTCTTAAAGTGAAGATTTAAAAAAAAAGTGTTAAATTTAAAAATAAAGAACGAGTCTGTTCAAAAGCATGAATGTGCCTTTCATTAAAAATTTAAAAACTTCAACATCGGTCTAAAACTAGCAATGTTATTAATAACATGTCTTAAATAAAAATTAATAACCATTTTTTCCATCGATATTTGAAATCACGAAGAAAGTCTTTCCAACTGGCAAACCGTGATTTGGATGGTCTTGACCATTCCAAAACAAGAACCTTTTAAATGACGAGGACAACCCAAGATATTTGGGTTGAGGTGTTTAGGCATTTTTAATTTGTGAATTATTAACACCCCATTGGGAAAACGCATCTATTATTCGAAGAGAAATAATGTTTAAAATGCGACCTCAAAGTAATAGTTGGCTATGCATTCCAGTATTACCCAACTTTTTTTAGCAGGCCTTCAAAACAGTACAAAAGTTAAACATTTATTACAAATTTATTTTTAATTCAAGGATTATTACAAATTCATGACTTTGAACATGATATTATTAATTCACTTTCTAGACAACTGGAATTTTTCTCCGGCATTCCATTGGTAGTGTGACATCTACTATGAACGTAATGCCCTACTTTCAATAATAATGAGCTAATTTCAAAGGACATGTTTTTCCCATGCACATATTAAACGTGATAAATGCATTTTTTGTTGTTGGGAATATATGAATTTGTAAGTAGGACCATATTTACTTTGAAGGCCACGTGGGTTTTTGAAATCGGCTATCTCAAATGACGTCATCGTTGAATTTAGTGCGATAAATTGGTCATGCTTAACCATTTGAAAATTGATTGACAAGATAACATCTTGATAAGACTAGGTCCCATCTGCATTGGTCAATAAAATTTAATTTGTCTGTTATTTTGTTTAATTTCATTTTGGCAAAATTAACAAAAACGATTATACAGATACAACGAAAAATCAAAACTTTATTTTTAAATAATGTATAATTAAGTAAAAACGCTCGAACAATTCATAATTATATGTATTGAAATAATTTTTTTTAACTTGTGGTATTAAAACATTTATAAAAATAGAGTATGATCAAAATTAAAAACCACTGCAAACAAAAACTCATTACTGCATTTAAATAATTCAACAAATTCACATGCTAAAAACAAGTAATGTATCGTGTTCTGCAAAATCTCCCATCATAAATATGGAAATATAAAAGCTAACGCTTTAGATATGTGCGTGATGAAAAAAACAGGGATGACATTTGCAGAAATTATTTCTAGGAATGTTAAAGCGAAATTTTAAAAACAGGGCGACGTCCCTTAAGACGTCGCCACTTCATCTGGCGAAGAAATTTGTTTAAGTTAAAAGCATACGTGTAAAAAATAGCTAGTATATACAGAATACAGTCCACGCCACCTTACTTTTCAATATGCTCCACAGCATTTAATTTCCAAGATTTGACAATAATTGGATTACAGTTTATTTTTAAAGCGAAGTTAGCCATTTCGAAAAAGCATGCACGGCTATGGTCAAGTCGTATTCCTGGAACATCTGGCGTAAAATGTTGAGTAGACTTTCCTGCAATTCTGAGACATCATCCGGATAAACCCGATCTGTGATCCTACTCACAGTCATAGTATAATATTAGCATCATATGGAAGACTATGTTTCAACAAAAAGTAGTTTAAAAAATGTATAGATACAAAATAAAATGAACGATATCACCAAAATATGTATTGTAAAAGCGAGTACAATATGCAGGAGTTTTAAATTAAGAATATGGCAACGTATAGTCTGCCAACCGATTTAATAAAATTGGTAACATTTTTAGGTTCCACATTAGATTGAAGACGATGAGGACAACGTTACCAAATGCATCGCCATGAAGTTGTTGAATCTACTCTGAAATACGACGTCCCGTAAGAATTGTAGAATTGGGGTGCATTGCAACAAATATAAAATACAGCAGGTTATCGATGCCACTACTACATTTAATATGAATAAAAGCCTCCTCTTCCAGTTCCTCGATCAATGCTGGGTTAAAGTTTCTCTCTAGCGCGAAATTTGCCATTTTAACGAAATGCATTGTAATGCTCGGGTCGTAAACACTGAACAAAGAAAACAGATTTGAGAGACAACCAAAGTGTAACGCCGAAACATCCTCCCACTTAACATTCTTTGGAGGTTTCGCCATTATCACGTCTAGGTTCCTTTTTATCTTCTCTAGTTTAAAGTACGCCAATGGTGTTTTATCTATCTCGTAAGTACACTTAGCGCAATTACACGAGAAATTGAAACGTTCCATGAGGATTTCTTGACGTTTCTTCCTATCGCGAATACCTAGAAATGTGTAGGTGATGGATGGTTTTTTGCCATTTTTAATGATGGCCAAGGCCCTAACCTCAAGACGCAAATTCTTGATGATACAAATTGCAGTGGGTGTGCATGAATGATCGAAAACTGAACCCTGGATGTAGATAGCGAAACCCAACAACTCCTTCCCATCGTACAAGGCAAATGAGTTGGTTTCGATAATACCGAACAAAATGATAAATTGGTTCTTCAATTTTTTAACCAACTTCGAACAATCGGAAATAACCTCAGTATATTGACCTACCATGATAAGGGCCAAATCAGTGCAAATCGCATCAACTACCTTGTTTTTTCCCCAGAAGTCAGAGCGGCTGGTCATCTGGAAAAAACACCTCTTTCTACCGTCGTATAAAAGAAAATTCTTATTTGCCATTGCGGATTTACTATTCAATGTCGAAAGACAATTGAAAAGCAACATCATTGTTGTCCTCGCCCAGCCATTGTTGATGTAACGAAATGATTTGTCCATACATTCCTCACGATGACACTTATACCAGTGTTCGCTCTGACACCCGAGGGTGCAGTAGTGGACAATGTCGCAGGTCTTGCATGGATACAAATTGGGAACCTTCTTGAAACAGTTCATGCAACGTTCATGTATCACTTCCGACACAAGACATTTCCAGAAAGCGTCGCAAGGCTTCGTGATAATGTCGCCTGGAGCATATCGAAGATTATAGAGGAGTTCTTCATCCTGCAATAAAAACGAGCATAATTCAAAATGTCTGCAATATCAGAACAGACCTGGGTTTCGAGATGTGAATTTTAGAAATTTGTATATCAGTAGATTATTTGCTTTTTTTAAATAATGACAGTTACACTATTGTCTCGCCGAAATTATACTTAAGGTGAAGATTAACACAAAAAAAACCCGGTGTCAAATTTAAAAATAAAGAGCAAGTCAGTTCAAAATCTTGAATATGCCTTTCATTAATAATTTAAAACTTCAACATTGTCCTAAACATGCAATGTTATTAATAACATTTCATTAATAAAAATTAATTACCATATTTGTCAACGATAATTAAAGTCACGAAGAAAGTTTTTCCAATTGGCACACCTTGATTTGGTATAGGTCATGTGCCAGTTCAAAACAAGAGCTTTTTAAAGGGCGAGGACAACCCAAGATATTTGGGTTGCGGTGTTTAGGCATTTTGCATTTGTGAAAAATAAACAGCCCAATGGGTAAAAGTATCTGTTACTAGAAGGGGAATAATGTCTAAAACGCGAATTGAAATTAATAGTTGGCATTCCAGTATCACACAACTTTGTTTTTAAAAAAACAGGTCTTCAAAACAGTACAAAAGTTCAAAAATTATTTTCAATTCTAGGATTATTACAAATTAAAGATTCTGAACATTAATTCACTTACGAGAAAAACTGTATTTTTTTTTTGCTGCATTTCACCCGCAGCGTGAAATCACTATGAATGTATACACCGCCTTCAATAATATTGTGGCAATTTCAAAGGACATTAGTTATTTTATTTCCTTGCACATATTGTATGTGATAAATGCATTTTGTCGTTGTTATAAATTTATGAATTAGTAAGTAGAAACATATGTACATATATTTACTTTGAAAGTCAAGTGGGATTTTGAAATCACCAATCTCAAATGACGTCATCGCTGAATTTAGTGCGATCAATTGGCCAAGCTTAACCGTTTGAAAATTGATTGACAAGATAGGATCTTGATAAGACTAGGTTATGTAGGTCCAATCTGCATTGGTCAATAAAATTTGATTTGTCTGTTACCTTGTTTAATTTCATTTTAGCAAAATTAACACAAAAAACCCGATTATACGCATACAACGAAGAAAAGGAAATTTTGCAATTTTAAAGACTTTCAATCTAAACTGCGAAGTTTAAATTTGTTTAATTAAGTGCGAAACGCTCCAACAATTCGTAATTATGTATTCAAATCATTTCCTTAACTTTTAAACATTTATAAAAATTGGGTATGAACAAAATTAAAAACCATTGCAAACAACAACGCATTATTGCATTTAAATATTCAATAAATCCACATGCTTAATACAAGTAATGTATTCGTGTTCTGCAAAGTCTCCCATCATAAAAATGCATAGTATCGTAAAAATTAACGGTGCGTGATGAAAAAAATCAGGGATGACATTTGCAGAAAATTGTGTCTAGAAATGTTAAAACCAAATGTTAAAAACAAGGCAACGTCACCACTTCATCTGGCGAAGAAATTTGCTTAAGTTGGGAGCGTACGTGCACAAAATAGTTGTACAGGACACAAGTTCAAGCCACCATACTTTTCAATATGCTCCACAGCATTCCCTTTCAAAGATTTGACAATAAGAGAAGATAGAGCGAAGTTAGCCATCTCGAGAAAGCACATGACTCGTACTCCTGGAACATCTGGCATAGAATGTCGAATAGGCTTTCATAGAATTCTAAGTCATCATTCCAGATAAACCCGATCGATGATCTATGATAGTAGTTTATAAAAATTGTATATACAAAATAAAACAACAGATACCACTTAAGCATTTATTGTAAAAGCGAGTACAAAATGCATGAATTTAAATTTAAAATATGGCAGCGCGAAGTTTGTCAAAAGATTAAATAAAATTCGTAACATTTTTAGGTTCCACCGAAGTTTGAAGACGAGGAGGATAACGCTACCAAATGCATTGGTATGGAGTTGTTGAAACTACTCTGTAATACGACGTACCGAAATAATTTTAGAATTGGGGTGCATTGCAGCAAATATAAAATACAGCAGGCTATCAATGCCAGAACAAGCTTCAATGTGATCAAAAGCTTCCTCCTCCAGATCCTGGATCACATTTGGTTCAAAGTTTCTCTCTAGCGCGAAATTTGCCATTTTAACGAATTGCATTGTAATGTTCGGGTCGAAAGCACAGAACAACTCACGCAAAATATAGAGAAAATCTGAGTGTAACTCCGAAACATCCTCCCACTTAACATTCTTTGGAGGTTTCGCCATTATCACGTCTAGTTTCCTTTTTATCTTCTCTAGTTTGAAGTACTCCAATGGTTCTTCATCTAACTCCCATGTACATTTCATGCAAAAACACTTGAAATTGTAACGTTCCATGAGGATTTCTTGTCGTTTCTTCCTATCGTGAATACCTAGAAATGTGTAGGTGATGGATGGTTGTTCGTAGTTTTTAAGGATGGCCAAGGACCTAACTTCAAGACGCAAATTCTTGATGATACAATTTGCAGTGGGTGTACATGAATGACGGAAAACGGAACCCTGGACGTAGATAGCAAAGCCGAACAGCTCCTTCCCATCGTACAAGGCAAATGAGTTGGTTTCGATAATACCGAACAAGTTGATAAATTTGTTCTTATATTCCTTAACCAAACTCGAATACTTGGAAGTGCTCTCAGTATCTTCACCTGCCATGATAAGGGCCAAATCAGTGCACATCGCATTGACTACCTTGTTTTTTTCCCAGACGTCAGAGCGGCTGGTCATCTGGGAAAAGCACCTCTCTCTACCGTCGTATAAAAGAAAATTCTTATCTGCTATTGAGGATTGAGCTTGCAATGTTGAAAAACAATTGAAAAGCAACATCATTGATGTCCTCGCCCAGTTATTGTAGATGTAACGAAATGCTTTGGCCTTACATTCCTCACGATGACACTTATACCAGTGTTCGCTCTTACACCCGAAGGAGCAGTAGTGGACAATGTCGCAGGTCTTGCATGGATACAACTTGGGAACCTTCTTGAAACAGTTGCTGCAACGTTCATGTATCACCTCTGACACAAGACATTTCCAGAACGCGTCGCAAGGACCCGTGATAATGTCGCCTGGCTCATATCGATTATATTCGGGATCTTCTTCCTGCAATAAAAACGAGCATAATTCAACAAGCCTGCAATAGCAATACGGACCTGGGTTTCGAGATGTGAATTTCAGACATTTGTATATTTATAGTTTATTTGCTTTTTTTGTAAATAATGACAGTAACACGATTGTCTCGCCGAAATCTTACTTAAAGTGAAGATTTAAAAAAAAATAAAAAGTGTCAAATTTAAAAATAAAGAACGAGTCTGTTTAAAAGCTTAAATGTGCCTTTCATTAAAAAGTTAAAAACTTTAACATTGTCATAAACTAGCAATGTTATTAATAACAAGCCATAAATAAAAATTAATGAACATATTTTTCAACGATGTAGACAGGAGCTTTTTAAAGGACTAGGGCAACTCAAGTTATTTGGGTTCGGGTGTTTAGGCATTTTGCAGTTGTGAATTATAAACGGCCCATTGTGAAAAAGTTTATATTATTCGAAGGGGAATAATGTTTAAAAATGCGACCTCAAAGTAAAAGTTGGCTATACATTCCAGTATTACCCAACTTTTTTTTAGCAGGCCTTCAAAACAGTGCAAAAAAATTATTACAAATTAATGATTTTGAACATGGTATTATTAATTCACTTTCTAGACAACTGGAATTTTTCTCCTGCATTCCATTGGCAGTGACATCTACCATGAATGTAATGCACTGCTTTCAATAATAATAATAATAATGAGCCAATTTCAAAAGATTTTTTTTTGCTTGCACATATTGAACGTGATAAATGCATTTTTTGCTGCTGTAAATTTATGAATTTATAAGTATCGCTGAATATAGTGCGATAAATTTGTCATGCTTAAACATTTGAAAATTGGTTGACAAGATAAGATCTTGATAAGACTAGGTTATGTAGGCCCCACCTGCATTGGTCAATAAAATTTAATTTGTCTGTTATCTTGTTTAATTTCATTTTGGTAAAATTAACAAAATCGATTATACAGATACAACGAAGAATCAAAACTTCGAATTTTAAATATTGTTTAATTAAGTTAAAACGCTCGAACAATTCATAATTATGTATTGAAATAATTACCTAAACTTGTGGTATTAAAAGATATATAAAAATAGAGTATGAACAAAATTAAAAACCACTGCAAACAAAAACGCATTGCATTTAAATAATTCAATAAAGTCACATGTTTAAAACGAGTAATGTATTCGTGTTCTGCAAAAATCTCCCATCATAAATATGGAATTATAAAAATTAACGCTTTATATAGTATGTGCGTGATGAAAAAAAAAAACAGGGATGACATTTGCAGAAATTATTTCTAGGAATGTTAAAACGAAATTTTAAAAACAGAGCGACGTCCCTTAAGTCGTCGCCACTTCATTTGGCGAAGAATTTTTCATAATTTGGAAGCGTTCGTGCACAAAATAGTTATACAGAATACAGTCCAAACCACCATACTTTTCAATATGCTCCACAGCATTCCGTTTCAGAGATTCGACAATAATTGGAAGAAAGTTTCTTTTTAAAGCGAAGTTAGCCATCTGGAGAAAGTGCATGACTATGACCAGGTCGTATTCCTGAAATCTCTGGCGGAAAATGTTGAGTAGGCTTTCATGCAATTCGGAGACATCATCCCACGTGACTTTCTCCAATGCAGGTTTGGCTTTTATCTTCTCTAGGGCCGTGCACAATTTACTCAATTTGATGTAATCGAATGGCTGAGCAAGTTCATTCTCACATCTACAGCAGATGCACTTGAAATTAAACATTTCCAACAGGAGTGCCTGGCGATCTTCTCTATTTTGCAACCCTAGGTGCTTGTAACAAATTACAGGCTGACATCCTTTACTAATAAGGGTAATGGCCCTAACTTCGAGATGCCTATTTTTGATAATGCTGTTTGCGGTTGGGATGCACGAATGGTCAAAGATAGAGTTCTGGACGAATATGTATAAAGCCAGTCGCTCACTGACATCATACACTTGCATGTAGTTGGTTTCTATGACACCATACAAGAAGAGGAAATGGTCTGGAGTAGCTTTTGGGTCGTCCATAATGGTGTTACGCGACAAATCCTCACAAATAATTTTGGCTTGCCAATTGTGTCTCCAAAACGCAGTCCTGGACATAAGATCTTTGAAGCTCCGTTTAGTGCCATTGTACATCTTGTATGTTCTGGTTATTGCCAAAGGGTTGGCAGTGATAAAGGCGTACAGGTTGAACACCATCAACATGGTCGACCTCGCCCAACTTTTATAACCAATACGATATGCGTAGGCAGTGCACTCAATAATATGACACTTTGCCCAATGCTTCACCTGACATTTGAACAAGCAGTATTTGGCTATACCACATCCAACGCATGGATACAAATTAGGACTCTTCTTGAAGCAATAGGCACACCGTTCGTCCATCAATTCCACCAAAAGGCAGGACCAGAATTGCTTGCAAGGTTTTACGATAAAGCTGCCCGGTTCATAAGCAATAATGTCCGAAGGCAAAGGTCCTGCCATGGCGCCCTTAAATAACAAACTAAATCAATTTTCTATACCCTTGTGATGTAGTATTCAGTGGCAATGTTATTCTGGACCGTGAATAGCTGGAAAGCTTTACAAGGCTGGAATGACTTAGGGAGAATATGACATTCCAACTGTGCAAAGCATCCAACCAACAAGATGAAGGCACTTTTTATTTTATTTTTAAATGCATGTACCGTATTTAAAGTATTTAGTAAGAAGACAACATTAAAAATCGAACAAAAGCTCAAAAATAGTGTTTCAGAATAATAAAAATAATTACCAGTTCCAATTCTAATTCATCCATAATGGAAATTTCAACTTTGACAATGAAAACAACGACTCGATGTTCACTGTTGCTCGCAACCTTAGAATTAGTGGCAGTGGATATTAAAATGTATGCTTTTAAAGAGCGAGGACGTTCCAATTTCATTAGGTATGGGACGTTTAGGCAGTAGTTTTCATGTCTTCAGTTATTTCATTTGCATACTGGAATGCAGCCTTTGAGCCCCTAAACTCCAACCAACCAACGGAATGCGATAAATGTCCGGTTTTGGAAATTCCTGAACACTAAAGCAGGGTCTACACCAACACGTTCATGTACGCAAATACACGTTTTTTGCAAACATATGCAAAAAAGTTTGCCCTCCGGGTTTGTTACAGCCGCCATATTGTAAATATATGTAAATATCAAAATTGTGCAGCTATTAAAGACATTTAATAGGTGCACAATTTTGATATTTACATATAGTATTTACAAAATGGCGGCACTTTGATAAATGTTCAAACTCTACGACAGTATAAATACTACCTCTAACCTTATATTTTAGTTACTACTATTTTTCATTAGGTTAGGACCCCAAAGTAAACTAAAACACAGCGTTAGCCAAAGGAAGATTTTATATTCAAATTATTCACAAGTACTTATCCATAAATGGTCATAAACAGTCTGAAAACTCATTCTCGATTTAAACCATTCGCCAACAACGGAATTTTTGTATAAAGACATTTATTTATATAAACCAAATGTGATATGGCAATCCATCAATGTTTTTGCCATGTTCCAGTGTTTTATTTTTAAAAACTACTCAAGAAACGTATTTTTCTCGACGTCACTCCGTATGTGATGTTATCACTGAAATAAATAATAATAACATTGTGATTTTTCATCAATTTTATTTGTGTGATTTCTCTAAAACCTAATCCAGATCTGAATTAAATGGAAGCTTCTCAGTAAACTGTTGAGTAGAGTCAAAAATGCCTAATTTATTTTCTATTAGTAAAATCAACTATTAAAAAGATGGTGAGGTTCTTTAAGACATACGTAATGGTGATGACGTTAAAGAAAGAGGTGTAGGTTGTGGATGCATTAATGTAAAAATACGATACAGCAGGTTATCAGGTTAAGATTAGTGCATTTATGACATGGTGTGTTGCAATCGAAAGCACAGGTTCCAGTGCTCTGACTGACATAGGATACTACAATATTTGACCAAGCCGCAATGATGGCATAAATACAAAACAGGAACCTTCTTGAAGCAGTTAATGCAACGATCGTCCATCGCCTCTATCGTCAGGCACTTCCAGAAAGGATAGCAGGGCTTTACGATAAAGTCACTCGGGGAGTAATTGACTTTATCCAACTTCAAAATATATTTGGTCTGAAATCCTGAAATACGAAAGAGTTAATTTGTGTAACATGTGTAACAACGGTAATATAAACTAAAACTCAATAACCAGTTCTTTTTTATCCAAAAATGGGAAACCCAACTTCTGCATTGAGAACGGTAAAATGTACTTCTCTCCTTCTCATAACCTTTGACCGGAGAATTATCAAACACGAGTGTAGAAATATACAGGTCTTCAATGGTCATAAACAGTCTGAAAACTCATTCTAGATTTAAACAATTTGCCAACAACGGAGATTTGTATAAAGACATTTATTTATATAAAACGCATTACTGCATTTAAAAAATACGCCAAATTGACATGCTGAAAGTAGTAATGAGTTAAGAGTACCAGACAGTACCTACTCCAGCAAAACAATATAAATGTTTTTAAAAGTTGAAAAATTAGGTTCTCACAGCAGCACTTGTAAAATGTTTAAAGCAAACATTAAAAGCAAGGAGACCACACTTTCATCGTCATCGTTTTGTGTGGTTAAGAAGCGTTCTTATATTTCGAATACTTTATAAAATGGTGAGATAAACAGTATTTGATGTTCTCCAAGCTTCCGTAAATGGCCACATACGACTTAAGAATATTCTTCAGAGATTCGATTACTGATGGAGAAAAGTTTCGCCCCATAGCAAAATATATCACATCGTAATATTGCTTGACGATGATCAGGTCATTATCGTGGAACAGCTCTAACAGAATATCCATTTTCTTTTTGTGCAAGGTGGCTACATCCTCCCATGTGACCACCGTCGATGAAGGCATCGCTTTTATATAGTCCAGAGTCGTGCACACGTCATACAATTGGGTGTAATCGAATGGTTGGATTAATTCCAACTCACATTTCAAACACATGCACCGGATATTGAAACCATCCATCAGGATTTTCTGACGCTTTTCCCTATTTTGGATTCCTGCGTGTTGGAAACAGATTAAAGGATCGTACCCTTCCCGAATGGTGGTGAGGGCCCTAACTTCGAGACACCCTTCTTTGATTATGCAAATGGCGTTGGGAATGCACGAATGGTTGAAAATTGAACTCTCTATAAATATGTGTCTACCAAGCTTCAAGCGGCCATCGAACACAGGCATGCTGTTGAGTTCTATAATTCCATACAAAAAGTAAAAGTAATCTCTAGTAACCTCGCTGTCGTTTTTTCTTACAAGCAATGACAGTTGATCGCAAATTTCGTCGATTTCGCCGTTATTGCTGCTAGGTCTTTGTAGGCTTATAAGATCGACTAATCTCCGCTTAGTGCCATTGTACATGTTGAACAGTATTGTTTTAATTATAGGGTTGGAGACAATAGTGGCGTACAGGTTTAACACCCTAAACATTATGTACCTACTGTCAATACTACTTTTGTTATCATTGTGATAGTTACACTCGATTAAATGACACTTGTAGCGGTGGTTCTCTTTGCAATTCTCCGAGCAGTATTTCACTACGCGACAGTATCTGCAGAAAATCAACTGGGAATCCTTCTTGAAGCAATTGGAGCAATATTCCTTCAGCATCTCCACCCTAAGGCAGGACCAGATGGGCTTGCAAGGCTTAACGATTAAGTCACCCGCTTTATATGCGACCTTAATTGGAGGCCCTGGAATTGAATACTGAAGTAAAAATAAGTTTAGTCATTTTTCCCACAGTCTTTAACAGTGATACAGTTAGAAAACACAATGCGAATTTTCTCGATATTATAAGAGTTTCCAAAAGTATCTGGAAAGTCTTACACGGTTAGAATGACATCAGAAGACTATATATTCCATCCGTGTAAGACTTTTTGGCTAACGATTAGAAGGTACCTATAATATACCATCTGCTATTTTTTGTTTTGTTTCTTAAAATAATATATAAACTATTGATCTTAGTATCGAAATCGAAAACAAAATATAGAATCGAACAAAACTTCAAGGAACAAAATCTTAAAGCTGCTTGTATAAAAAAAAATAATAATAATAATTACAGTGTCTAATGTAGCCATAATGGAAATCTCAACTTTGGCACTGAAAAAGGAGACTGCTGTTCCACTGCTGCTGCTCGTAACCTTTGACCTAGTGGATATTAAAAACGATGCTTTTAAAGGGTGAGGACGTTCCAAGTTAACGAGGTCCTGAGGTGTTTTGGCAGATCGTAAAGCAACGATAATTATTTTTTTAATTATTTCGTTTGAATGCACTTATGGAATGCGATAGATGTATGATTTTGAAAATTCTCGAAGTGCAAAGATCGATTCGGGGTACATGTTACTGAAACACGTCATTAGTCAAAGGATTAGTCTCATTAAAAATAAATTACACGCTAATAATATTCTATGTATTTTTATAACTCCAGTACTTATTGATAAATTTACTATTTTGTTTTTAGAAAACCCCGATGCCCATCATGGATAAGATAATATATATGAATGGAAATATCAACTTGAAATAGTGTCACAACGGACTTAAGACAATTTCCATTGGTTCTTTTCTACTACAGTGTATGATAGTTGTTTTTATTACCTTATAAGTTAACATATTCTATCATTATTAATGATGATACTTACAGTCCTTTATTTAGTTAAAACATACATACATATTGTGAAATTAAAGAAACTTGGGAAATATAACAAAATATACTTGTAATATTTTAAAAGTGCCATGACTTCCCGTGGTAAAATCAGACACAATTCTGTAATTTTACAGAATAAAGGGTTGAAACGCCATTTGTAATATTAAACATTTGTTAAGAAAATAAATTATAAACCTAAGCCTGCTCTCCACCAAGACGTACATGAACGTATATATGCAAGTATTTACACACGTATGAAAAAAAGTTTGCCCTCCGGGTTTGTTTCAGCCGCCATTTTGTAAATATCAAAATTGTGCACCTATTAAATGACTTTAATAGCTGTACAATTTTTATATTTACATATATTTAAAAAATAGCGGCTGAAACAAACCCGGAGGGCAAACTTCTTTGCATATGTTTGTAAAAACGTGTTTATGCGTACGTCTTGGTGAAGACCCGGCTTTATAGATTTTAATAATCACAGTCGTTTATTTAAATGATGTTGTTCATGAACCTTGGTCACCCTTAGAAATTTGAATGTGGCAATCTAACACAGCAGATGTGCTGTGATGGTTTACCAACATTTTACACCTGCAGCTTAACATATGTACGTTATGCAGAGACAAAAATCAATCAAAGAAAGGGTCTAATATGTAGTCTGGAATTTAAAATTTGTAGTTTTGTAAGCTCCTGAATTAGTAAAATACACTGCAGGAATACTAAATATTTATGATGAAAGCGAGTATAAAATAGATTAAAACACTGCACTCATCGCAAAGTTACTATAGAAGATTCAACAGCCACACGGAATAAAATTGACAAAATAAGTTCAGAAAATCCTCTGAATCATCGTTATACATTATATCTCTATTGTAAAACAGAAGAATTTGGATTATGGTGCATAAAATGTACATAGTTTCGAATGCAAGGATCGAATCTTTATGTAAGTTTCGCTCTCTTTACCGCTAAATATCGCGATGTATTTCGAAGCCTCATTCAACATACTTTCGACCACATTATGTTCCGCCCTTATCTTAAATAAGAAGTAAGCAGCACGAGTATAGTGTTCAGTAATGGTCTCGTCGAACATATGGAAAAGTTGTAGCAGTATTAAAAATATATCTACGTGCAGCTTAAAGAACCTTTCCATTTGAAAAACACGAGTTTGAAAATAGAAACTCTCAAGTTCATAACTGCAAGACCACAAATAGCTATAATCGAAGGGTTCGTTCAATTCGCGATTACATCTTTCGCATTGGCAGTCGAAATTCAACTTTTCTTTGATGAGCATTTGGCGTACATATCTGTTTCGTAATTCCAAAGACATGTAGGAAATGGTGGGACGAAATCCATTGAGAATCTTAGTGAGAGCCCGAACTTGTAAGCGATTGTTGTTGACGACCCAGTTGGCCGTGGGTTTACATGAGTGCTCGAAAATGGTACTCTCGATGAAAATTGCTTTACCAATAACAATCTTATTTTCCAACATGGGCACAGCGTTTGTGTGAATGACACCGGCCAAACCTATCAAGTACTTCTCTGATAAAATATTGCCTTCAGTTTGGGCACATTCACTCAATTCTTGGCAAATCAATTTGGTAATGGGACACTCTTGCCAAACTTTTAGACGGGAAAGTAGGTCCTTGAAGCGCCGCTTCGTGCCGTCGTACATGTTGATTGGCAAGTCCCACAAACCGGCGGTGTTACTTAACGTGGAATCCAGACTAAAGATGTACAACATCATCTCGGAGTACTTGTGGTGTTGGATGATGTAACGGTAGGTAACGGATGTGCACTCTTTCTTGTGGCAAAGATTCCAATGAAGAATACGACAATTTAAATTGCAGTATTTCGGAATATTGCACCAGGGGCAAGGATGCATGATCAACGCTCCGAAGCAGTAGGCGCAACGTGTATTCATCAGACTGGGCAAGATGCATTTCCAGATTGGTTTACAAGGCTTCACGATCTGGTCACCTGCTTTGTAGGCTACGTTCTGCGATGATCCTGGTATCGCCACATCCTGCAACAAGAACAGGTTTAACTCTACCTTTACGTATACGCACTTGATGTACAGAATCTGCTGTTAAGCATCAAGAAAAACATGTAACAGTAGAACACAAATAATAACCATTTCTTTTCCCACGATATTATAAGCTGCACTGGAAAAATAAAACTACGAAAACTGTATCTTGTGGAAATCTTCAACTTGAACCAGGTGTTTGATTAAATTCTGAGATCTTTTGTAGAGAAATGCCGTCCAAACCAAAGCCGAGTAAAATGTGATTAAAAATAGTCGTTTTGTAACAATACAGTTACCTCATTTGCAATTATCGAAGGAATGCTGCAAGTGGAATGTTAAATTCTTAAATATTAATCAGTAAGAGCGGGAAACATGATCACAAAGTATCAACTAAGATCATTATTCAAGGCATTTTCACGGGAATTGCAATATAACAAATTCATAACTTAAAAAAGCGTCAAAGAGACCTTATATGGTAACAACATTGATTTCGATGTAGGTTAGGTATATCTTTGTATACTTTTTCATGAAAAAACTGCTAAGTACAGCTTTCTTTGAATAATGATGCTATCCACAAAGATGTGTGTCAATCCCTCAATACACTGGTATTAAACATTTTGTTCGAAAAAATAAGAAATGCAGTTTATATTGCAGGTTTAATGATAAAATTTTCCCAAAAAAGTCTTGTCAATTAAGACGTATACATAAAAAAATGTATGTGTACGTACATACACGAATTAAAAAAACTCAAATCGTGTACGCAGATGCATGTGAAAGTGTCTCCACCAAAAAAATGGAAAACACGTGTGTAAATGTACGCGTAGTGACACGTGGGTGATTATTGCTTCAATTGACTACATACATTTTTCCCCTTTGATCTAGACCGCCTCCCGAGCGATCGTTCAAATGTACGTACATACACGATCATACATACAAAATGGCAGCTGAAACAATCCCTGAAGGCAAACTTTTTTGCATATCTTTCAAAAATCGTGTGTGGACGTACATTGTACGTACATACACGATTTTTCTCGAGAAATATGTTGAACAATTCCAGATTTTTTAATATATTACCATTTTTGTGTAAAACAAGTTCGTACTGATCATCAAAAGGAAAAGTTTATTGTAGAATATAAAAAAACGCCTGTAGGTGATAAATCTATGAAGTGTAAAAATTACAATGAATTAAAAACTATCAATCAACAACAACGCTAAGTTACTGTTGATGATTCAACAAACACAGGTGATAAAACTGCCAAAATGCACAAAACAGGATTAGAACAAGCGGATTCAGAAGATTGCATAAAATGACAACGATTAAGTGCTCTCCACAATTTGTAATCTAGGTACTATACGTGAAAATGCAGATTTCGGTTTAATATCCATAAAAGTCTGATATAATCTGCTTTCAGTGCCACTGTACACTTGAATGTGTTCTCTGGCATCTTTCACCAAAGTCTCAACCAAACTTGGATCGACATTCACCTGTCTTGCATAGTTTGCAAAACGGGCGTAGTGTAAAATGATATTCTCATCATATTTATGAAACAGCTGTTGCAACATTAAAAGAATCTCTCTGTGCTGGTTCAAGATATCGTCCCAATTAACTTTCTTTTTCTTTTCATCATAGACGTTTTCTAGGGCGAAGTTCATCGACCATAGTTTAGCGTAATCAAATGCCCCAACATTGTTAGCTTCCATCATACATTTTTCACATTGACACTCCAAACGAAATTCGTCATACAGAAGTTTTTGACGGACATCTCGGCCTCGGAGCCCTAAAGTCACGTAAGAGACCTGGGGTGGAACACCCTCAGGAATGGGAGCAAGTGCCCGAATCTCGAGCTGTCCATTATTGACGACTCGACTGGCATTGGGCTTGCACGAGTGTTTGAAAATGGTGCCCTCCATGTAAATGCCTAGACCAACTTGCTCACCATCGTATTCAATGAAGACAGCGAAATTTTCAATGACGCTGTACAATGCGATGAAATACTCCTCTTCAAACGTACGGTTTTCCTTTTTTGCCCAGACAGAAATCTCCTCACAAACTAACTCACGGTTCTTGTTTTCTTTGAAGAAATCAACATGGTTGATCAGTTCTTGTAAGCACCTTTCCGTGCCATTGTACATAGGAAAGAGTTTCTTATATTTCACGGGGTTAGTGTTAACCGTGGCATGTAGGTTGAACAGGGGCACCATCACATTCTTATTCAAACACTGGATGCTGTAGCCATAGGTCTTGGTTTTGCATTCATTAATGTGACTCTCACCCCAGTGATCAAGTTGGCACTTTTTTTCACAATATTTCGCAATGTTGCAATGGGGGCAGTTGATCAAGTTACTGGACTTCATGAAACAGTTGGTGCAACGGGTGTCCATCATAGGGGGAAATATGCATTTCCAGAAGGGACTACAGGGCTCTAATATCTGGTCACCAGGATTATATGCGATGTTTGCCGTTGAACGTCCGGCCTCCAAATCCTGAAATGCGAACCAAATTACTAGCTTTATGCTTTTTAAAATCCAGCAACAAATAAGAGTTGAGGCTTGACATGCTTAATATATGTAAATTGCAACAAGCAACAGTAATTGTTCATCAATATGGCCCTTCGAAACCACCCCATTACATCAGTTAGAATTTTCAAAAGTTTTCTAGTCCTTGAAAATGGGTTCTTGGATGTAAAAAAAACCTCATGCTCAAGTGTGCTAACTTAACTCGCATTTTGAAATACATTTAGGTTTAAAAAAAATTATTTGAAAATATTTCATGGAGTATACATGATTTTTTTTTACCGAATTAAAGATTCACTTATTACGGATGATAATAAGGCATTCTTTGTTAATAAAAATACATATTAGAGTAATACGAAAAAATATTTACCGATGGTATTTTACTGGTGATGGCAGCTGCCATGTCTATACTATAGAACTGCGACAGGAGCTTCTTGCACAAATGTCAAACTTTAACCAGGTGTTTGGTAATGTTATTTTATATAATCTAAGAGCAAGCCGTACAATTGAAGGAACTATGGCAGATATATCGTAATGAATTTAGCTTAAATATCTTGTTTACTGATTATTAAAGGAATGCCGAAAATGCAAATTTATCTCATTTATTGAATAATTAACGGTAGATCATGTGGCATAATCATCAATTATCAAACCAGAAAACTGTTTACAGGTTATGTCTAGAACGGTTATATGCTAATTCGTAATTTACAAAAGTCGCCAAAAATTATTAAAGACACATGCAATTGCTTCTCAATTTCAGATGAATGTCTTAATTTAAAATTAATTTAACAAATAAAGTTAGATGTTTAACTTTGCAGTGTACACAAAAATCAATTTGGTTTAAAATGTTTCGTGTATCGTAATTAAGAAATATTTTAGTAAACAGTATATTATTTGCAAATTAGACAACAGAAGATTTTCAAACACAAATTTAATTTTCGATATAAATTAGTCACATAAAAGTGAGTTCAAATTTGCAATTATTGTATTTTATCGTTTGATACTATCTTCATCGAAGATTGTTGAAGAAACTAAAAAGTTTATGGTAAAAGTTGGGTGCTAAACTAAAATACTCTATATTTGACTGATCACACACAAAATGCAGTGATGCATGGTTTTGACACAGGTGATAAAATTCACAAAATAAAGGCATATGTTTCCTCGATGTATAAATGCCAATAAAGCCGGCTCTCCACCAAGACGTACATGTACGTATAAACACGTTTTTTACAAACATATGCAAAAAAACGACAGGTTCATAATATATTGCTAGGCGATAGATAATATGGAACAAAATACCCGCATTAAACAAGAAATTTGGCAAGGAAATCCATTCTAGAATTTCAATTTTTGTATTAAAACATTTATTTTAAAAGTAAGTAAAAAAAATATAAGGCACGTACACAAAAAGTTACAATAAAAGATTCAGAAAATCAGGAAGTTTAAAACAATAACGTGTAACAAATATTATATAACATTGCCAAGTCATTGTAGACGATAACAAACATTGACACAGTTGATAAAATTGTTAAAAACTAGGGTTGTAATATTGAAGCTGTAATCTGGGTACTACAGATGCCAATAATGATTGTGGTTGAATGTTTAGAAAAGTATGAAACAGCCTGCTTTGTTCACCACTGTTCACGATAATGTGTCGTGTAGCACGCACATAAGTTGCATTGAGCAAATCAGGTTCACATTTCTGCTGATATAAAAAGTTTGCAAAACGGGCGAAATGCAAGGCGATACCATCATCGTATTCGAGAAACATATTCCGCAACATTGAAAGAATCTCTGTGAACAGTTGCAAAATATGCTCAAAAACGACATTCTCACCGGGAGTCTCGTAGATTTTGTCCAGGTCCTTGATCATAAACCATAATTTCTCGTAGTCTACATCCAAAGCGGTCACTTCCATCACGCATCTACGGCATTCGCACGTAAAAAAGAATTCTTCACGCAACAAAGCTTTACGGGCTTGTGGGTCTCGGACCCCTAATGGCAAGTAGGAGATGACGGGCGGATCATCCGTGTAAATGGTGGTGAGTGCCCGAATTTCGAGGAGCCCGTTGTTGATGACTCGTTTGGCTGTGGGCTTGCACGAGTGGTCGAAAATTGAGTCTTCGATGTAAATGGCCAAAGCCACTTGCTCCCCGTCGTTATCAATGTGGAATGCCAAGTTTTGAATGGCACCATACAATGCGCTGAAGTAACCCTCCGTATAAATTTGTTTTTCTTTTTTAACAAAAAACATCAAATCCTGACAAATGGCTTTGCGGTTGTTGTTGGTAATGTTGTTGTTTTTCCAGGATACATCGCTGCATATGAGATCCTCAAAGCATCGTTGCGTGCCATTGTACATCATAAATGGCATTCTAGATATATCTGGATTAGCACTGACCGTTGCGTGCAGGCTAAACAGCGGCACCGCCACCTTTTTCGCCCAGCACTGCATGCTGAATCGATAGGCCCCAGAATGGCATTCCCTCACGTGACATTGTCTCCAGTGTTCGAAACGGCAGCTTTCTCGACAATATTTTACAATATTACAGGACGAACAGTCAATAAAACTTAAGAGCTTGACGAAGCAGTTGCTGCAGTGTGTATTTGCCAGTTGTGGCAAAAGGCATTTCCAGATGGGACTGCAAGGCTTTACGATCTGGTCACCCTGACTATACATGGGGGTTCTGCGTTCCATTCTAGGTCTTTCCGTTAAATCCTAGAACAAAAATTAGTGCACATTATCCTGGTTGTTATTTCATGTGCACATGTTCATCGCTAATCTGGACATTATGTACTTTACTACACAAATATGTTACATTGTTGGTAATAAAATAAATTTGTCAATAAAAAATCATAATAGAGTATTATAAAATATTTACCATTGCTCGTATGATCGGAGAAGGTACCTAAAAAAGCAAAAAGAATATTCAAAGTACAATTATATTCAAGGACAAAGATAACTTTTTCTGTCTGTCTGTCCATTGATTTGGGAGCCCTTATATACGTACGGTTCCCAGAATTCCACAGGACAGAAGGTGACCAATACGGTACCAGGTCACTTGGGATCCAGAGTAGGTTAATCCCTACTTAACATTTAAACAATGTGGCGGATATGAGAAATTTCATACCTGCGTCATTATAGTGACTGAAATAACCTTCATGCCTAAAGCATGTCCTAAGTTAGTATTTGCTTCAACACGTGGACATGTGCTAGTACTTTCACTAGGCTTATAGGAGAACACCAACTAGCAAGGTGTTTGGTAAAATTAAGGGTTTTTAAATTGCGAGCCGACCAAAGCTTAATTGTATCGTTTTCGAATAATTGATGGAATGCTATAAATGTGAATTGATGTATAAATTCTTGAATAATTACAGGTAGTATATCATGTGAAATAATCATAATTTATAACTCTATGAATATGTCCTATAGTAACGTCCATTCCGCAGGGATTGTGGTATGAAATTTCTAAGTTACAAATGGCGCCAGAGTAAAAACTAAACCTTCAATATTTGAAACAGCACAATGTTTTAAAAATACGTGTATATTTAATATCATTATGGTACAGTTACACTTGTCACACTGTAATATTTTAAAGCCGGGTCTCCACCAAGACGTTCATATACGTATAAACACGTTTTTACAAACATATGCAAAAAAGTTTGCCCTCCGGGTTTGTTTCGGCCGACGTTTTTTAAATATATGTAAATGTCAAAATTGTACAGCTATTAAAGACATTTAATATGTGCACAATTTTGATATTTACATATATTTACAAAATGGCGGCTGAAACAAACCCGGAGGGCAAACTTTTTTGCATATGTGTGTAAATACTTGTATATACATACGTACATGTACGTCTTGGTGGAGAGCCGGCTTAATATTTACACTTTGTATCGGACAGCTTGATACAATGCATGAACACCTTTACATATGCTGAACATTGAACAATCCATTGTAGAAACGATGTCTTGAAAAAACGAGTTTAAAATGAAGTAAATTGAAAATCATATTCATCAAACAGTAAATAGAAGATTCGACTAGTAATGAAATTGATAAAACTTTTAAAAAAATCTATGAATCTTCAAAATGAATGCTCAGGAGCGCATTATAAATTCAAAAGAATGGCGATATAGTATAAATGCTTTGTAAATAAAAACTAATTGATGCCCCGATTACATTAGGGTTCTTCAGAAAAAAGCACTGATTCCGGATACATGGTTTTAAAAGTAATATACGGTCGACTCTCAGTGCCACAGCATATCTTAATACGCTCAAGGGCTTCAATTTGCACGGCTACCTTGACAGGGATTGGGGCATCTTTTAGCGGGAATATAATGTTTACCAAACGGACGAAATGTGAGGTGATAATCTCATCATATTCGTGGAACAGCTTCTGCAACATAATTAAAAATTCCAGGTGCGTCTTCATGATGTCAACCCAACCAAATTTGTCCGTGTGTGTCCCAAGGAGATTTTCGAAGCCCGCGTTCAAAAACCATAGTTTTCCATAGTTTACAACTTCTTTCAATTCTATCATACATTTTTCACAATGGCACGAAAAATTGAAGTCCTCAAAGAGCAACTTTTGACGGGCAGCCCTGTCTCGAAGTTCCATGGACACATAGCAAATAAGTGGCTGAACACCAGCAGGAATAGTGGTAAGGGCCCGAATTTCGAGGAGTCCGTTGTTGATAACTCGCTTGGCTGTGGGCTTGCACGAGTGGTCGAAAATTGAGTCTTCTACGTAAATGCCCAAAGCCACTTTCTCCCCGTCTTTATCAATGAAATTTGCTAAGTTTTGAATGGCACCATACAATGCGCTGAAGTAATCCTCCGTATGCATTTGTCTTTCATTTTTAACTAAAAACATCAAATCCTGACAAATGACTTTGCGGTTGTTGTTGGTACTGTTGTTGTTTTTCCAGGATAAATCGCTGAATATCAGATCCTCAAAGCATCGTTGCGTGCCATCGTACATGATAAATGGCATCCTAGATATATCGGGATTAGCGTTGATCGTTGCGTGCAAGTTAAACAGCGGCACTGCCATCTTTTGCTCCCAGCACTGGATGATGTAACGATAGGTCATAGAATGGCATTCCTTCACGTGACACTGTCTCCAGTGTTCGAAACGGCAGCTTTCTCCACAATATTTTACAATTTTACAGGACGAACATTTCACAAAACTTTGGAGCTTGATGAAGCAATTGCTGCAGTGTGTATTTGCCAGATGTGGCAAAAGGCATTTCCAGATGGGGCTGCAAGGCTTTACGATCCGGTCACCCTGACTATACATGCGGGTTTTGCATTCCATTCTAGGTTTTTCCGTCAAATCCTAGAACAAAAATTAGTGCACATTTATTCTGGTTGTTACTTCATGTGTGCATGTTCATCGCTAATCTGGACAAATGTGCTTTACTACACAAATATGGTACATTGTTGATAATAAAATAAATTTGTCATGAAAAAAATCATTTTAAAGTATTATAAAATATTTACCATTGCTCGGAGAGTCTTACAAGTCTTACAACTGTAAGGAACTGCACGTAGTATGATCGGAGAAGGTACCTAAAAAAGGAAAAAGATTTCAAAGTACAATTATATTCAAGGACCAAGTTAGCTCTCTCTGTGTCTGTGCATTGATTTGGGAGCCTATATACTATGGTTCCCAGAATCTTACAAGACAGAAGGTGACCAATATGGCAAAATGTCACTTGGGGTCTAGAGTAGCTTAATCCCTGCTTAGCATTTAAACAATGTCAAGGATATGGGTATTTTCATATCCGCGTCATTTAGTGACTGAAATAACCCTCATGCCTAAAGCATGATATCGTCTTAGGTTAGGGGTTGCTTAAACACGTGGACACGAGCTAGTGTTTTCACTAGGCTTATAGGAGAATACCAACTAGCAAGGTGCTTGGTAAAATTCAAGGGTTTTTAATTGCGAGCCGACCAAAGCTATCGTTTTCGAATAATTGTTGGAATGCTATACATATACATATTACAATTCATAATTAATAACAGGTGACATAGAAACTTTAAATAAAGACCACTATACATGTATAGGTCCTTTAGCAACCTTGAATTTAGCTCTCTTGGTCTTTGAATACTACCAGAATGCGATAAATGAAAATTCGTTAGTAATCAACTGCCACGGTTATGAAACAAATTTGTACACATCACTTTCGGGATTGCAAAATAAGTAGTATTTATTTCGGCATTTGTACATATATTTATCGGATGATAGTATATAAGATTGAAAAGACATGAACTTCAAATTAAAATTGACACTATCAAAGTAACGATACAGCCGACTGACCTTACATTACATCATAACATGCATATACAAAAAGTAGAAATACCACTGTTTGCAATTAAACTTGCTTTAAAAATACAAAAATCTATGTATTAAAAATGGTAAAATATTAGTTCCACAGAACTTTGTACCTTTAGAATTGCCCCTTGAAATATTTCTAAGATTCTAACACTAAACTGTCAAAATCAAAACATAAGACATCTTCATCCTCCGGCTGATCGTGCAACGATGCCAACGAACTTGTAGTTTTAAAAGTGTGATACATCCGACTGTCAGTACCTCTGAGAACCTCAATGTGCCTTAAGGCCTGATCTTTCAAATTCTTTTTTATTGCGGTATCGACGTCTCTCAAATTAGCAATTGTTGCCATGCGAACGAAATGCATGGACATTATCTCGCTGTACTCACGGAAAAGTAAATGCAACATTCCGAGAAAATCTTCGTGTATCTCCCAGATGACCGTCCATGCAACTTCCTCTGGTGATTTGGTATTGATATCGTCCAGGGTCGCGTTCAAAGACCACAGTTTCTTGTAGTCGAATATCTGAGTCTCCTCCATCTCACATTTACTACATTCGCACGTGAAATATTGGTACTTCCATAACAATTGTTGGCGTGAATGCTTGTCCTGGAGCCCTAGTGGGAGATAGGAGATTGTTGGCTGCTCATTCTTGTAAATGGTAGAGAGAGCCCGAACTTCAAGACGCCCATTGTTGATGAAGTAGTAAGCCGTGGGATTGCAACAGTGGTCGAAAACTGAGCCCTCGATGTAGATTGCGTAACCCAACAGAGTTTTTTTTTCCATGATGGGCATGGAATTGGATTGAATTATGCTAAACAAGCCTAGGAAGTATTCTTTGGGCAAATAATTGCTATCTATTGCCGAATTGTGGGACAATTCCATGCACAAATTTTGGAGAGTCGTACTTTGTTCCCAGAAATTCATCCTGGAATGTAGGTTATTGAAATTCCGTAGCATACCATCGTGCATGATGACGGAGAACGTGTCTATGTCCGGGACGGCTATGAGTGTGGCGTGCAGGCGAAAAAGGGGTATCATCACACTGGCTGATTTGGACTGGATACTGCGATGATAACCAACTGATGCACACTCTTTCCAATGGCATCGCACCCAGTCATCCAAACGACAACTATTGTTGCAATATCTCACTGTGCTGCAGTTCAAACATCTAATAAAAGAGTTCAGCTTTTTGAAGCATTTCGTGCAACGTTCATCCATCAGCTTGGGCAACAGGCATTTCCAGAATGGGTCGCAAGGTTTTACGATCAAGTCTCCAGGGTTGTAGGCGATGTTTGAACTCGAAAGTATTGGTACTAATTCCTACAACAACAAAAAAATTCAACTTTCTTCCCTATAATCTAAACGCAAAATATCCTACTTTTCAGGAGTTAGAATTTTCAAAGACATCAAATAAAAACAATATTAACCATTTTTTTTCACACTGGTAATGGAAACTACAAAGCACTGAGGAGGAAGGCACGAGCTTCTATTCAAATCCTAACTTTGAACTGGCGTTTTACAAAAAATAAATGAGGCTTTTAAATACAAGAAGGAATGTGGTAAATGCAAATTTGTGAAAATTTGGAATAATTAAGATGACGCGGGAATTATCTATTGATCAAAGAATAATTCGTCATGAAAAAATCAAAGTTTATCCGCCATGTGACCTGACTTAACATGTCCTCGTTATTACATTATGGTTCATTTCATATTTTTTTTAAAGAAATGTGCCATCAGTTTAGACATTAAAGAAGAAGGGAAAATGTTGTTGCAATATTTATTATAAACATCTCAGGAGTAATCCCAAGTCCCATATGGGCTAAATATTAAAGACCTTGAAGTTCGTATAATTTATTGAAAATTGCACTTTTTTTATAAAACATTTATTGAAAAAAAGTGCATAAAATGCACTAGCAAAAACACACATGGACACAAGTTTAATATCAAGGAGAAGAAAAAAATTCAATAATCAAATTACAAAATCATTTTCACATTGTATGTGATGAAGTAGAAGCAAATGTCACTTTCCTTTTGCGCGTTTCATAAAATTACGATACATGTTGCTATCTTTGCCAGTGTACGCTACAATATGATCCAGAGCCTGAGTTTTCAAATCATCGACCACGTTTTTGTCAAATTTTAGTTCAGCGACAAGTTTTGACATGCTGCAAAGATATTCCACGATGTTCTGATCGTTCTCGTAGAAAAGTTGGCGCAACATAAACATATGGGATTGATGCGGATTCACGAAATCGCTCCACGAAACTTTCTCTGGAGGTAGGGCACTGATATAACCCAGCATGCTGCGAATTTCCCATAGTCCTTCATAGTCAAAGGGCCAGATCGAGTCGTTGTCACATTTCACGCAATGGCAGTTGAAAAACTTGTATTGTCTCAGCAAATCTTGACGCTGAGTTCTATTTCTGGGGCCTAGGGATAGATAGCAGACGGTTGGGGCCACATTTTCGCAAATGTAGGTAATAGCCCGAACTTCGATGCGTCCTTTTTTTAGAACATGACTTGCAGTGGGTTTGCACGAGTGATCGAAAATAGTGTACTCGATATGGATAGCTATGCCCAAGACCTCCTGCGTTCTTCTTATAGGAATGGCATTAGTTTGAATTATTCCGTACAAGTAAATGAAGTAGTCTTTCGACCAGTCTTTGTTTTCACACATTGTGTAAAGTGCCAGATTGGCGCAAATTTGTTGGATGATAGTGTTCTCTTTCCAAAATTCCACTCTGGAGGTCAGATCATCGAAGCCCCTCTGTGTGCCATCGTACATGGGGTAGAGTTTGGTCCTTCTGTTATCAGAGAAGGAGTTGAGCATGGCGTGCAGGTTTAACATTGGCACCAACACATCCGCGTCCAAGGACTGGATGCAGTAGCGATAGGCCTTGGACTGGCACTCCACACTGTGACATCGATTCCAGTGATGGTGACTGCAATATTTACTGCAGTACTTTGTAACACCGCAACCAGTGCAGCACAGTATAAAATTTAAGAGCCTCTTAAAGCATTGGTGGCAACGTTTGTCCATTTGTTGGGGCATGAGGCATTTCCAAAAGGGAGGGCATGACTTCGAGATAAGGTCACCCGGATTGTAAGCGAGGGTGGGCTTCGAAGGTTCTACTTCTAGCCCAAAATCCTGCAATAAGAACTAGTTCAATTTTCTTACTCTTAAACACAACTACAGAACTACAATTGTCAAAAATGACGCAGCATACAATATCATAGCGTTTACCACTACTCTGTACTAAGCATTAGTCTAGTAAATTAAATTATATAAAAAAACCCAATAATAACCATTTCCTTAATTGCAAAGTACGGTGCGAGCTTCTGTTCAATTCCAAACTGTGAACAGGTGTGTGCCAAAATGCATAATGCTTTTAAACCCAATCTACCTCCTCAATTATGGACGTTGAGCAAGAAGAAATTAATTTCATAATTTATTTTGATAATCCTAAAGGAATGCGATAAATGCAAATTTTTAGTAAATTATCAAATAATCAACTAGCACTAATGGTATATATATCTTGGCTAGGCCTTCAGTAATGGCCAACTTAAGGTGCCCTCCCCCCTCTTGGGGCTGGGGTCTAGCCTGTCTTGCACCTCTAATATACATTATCTTTGTAATGTAATTCCACTTTCACCTACTCCTTCTTGCAAGTGTTTGGGGCTCCCCAAATCAATCTCTTGGCCATCTCTGGCCTTTTGGTCGCCTCTGGGCCCTTAAACCACAACCAACCAACCAACGGTATATACACATAAAAAATCTTTATCAAGAATTTAATTTCATTGAACATTA
>JAQGAE010000615.1:0-32605 GCA_034696685.1 Julus scandinavius | reverse complement strand
ATATGAAACATATATTATGCATATATATATACATATATTGATAATATATGCTTCACATATCATTTTTCCATATGGGACCACATGTGGCTAATGTTTAATTGTTACGTCTATTGCGCTTATTTATATAATTTTAAGAAATAAAGTTGTCTAAACAACGAATGCGACATTATTAAACATTACCAACTATTTATCAAAAACCAAAGACGATCTATAATCACAATTTGTATGCATCAGGGACTAACAAATAAAGATACAATATAACCCTTATGTAAATATGTGTTTGACTTTATGCATCATCCAAAACGCGCATTAGAACAGATTACACAGTGAACTACACTTTGCAGTTATTGAGTTCAGGTATACAAGGTTTGAACTTTTAGTACAGCCGTTTCAAAAGCAGAAAGCATTTTGCACATAATATTGCATGTCACGATTAATGTATTCATTTAATATTTTGTGTAGCTAACATGAATGCAACCATACATTGCATGAATACATGTCAGGATATTTCCTTTGTTTGGGTTTGTTTGGGTATACAGTAGTCTGTACAATGTAGTTTGCAAGGCCACGCATTAGTCAGCAATATAACACTTATGAACGGCCTTGGTAATATCGACCAAAAGTGGTATTTCTAAACAAAGTCAAGGGTTAAAAACAGAGGGTAAATGTCACCCTTTTAAAAGGTGATTTTCATGGAATTTTCATTCAGTGTTCGTTCATTTTTTTATATGTTATTATATCCTTTGAATGGAAAAAAAAAATTCCATCGATTTCCATCGAAATTTCCAAAAGATCTATCCCCAATACACCTCCCCATATATATACGGCCTTGGTAGTCTGCATGAATGTGTTCCATAGAGATTTAAAAAAAGGACTAATATTGGTTTACAAATATTAAACTAGAATCAGTATCACAGTAGTCAGCATCATTATAGGTAAAGTTATACTGAATGTTATCGTTTATATCGTTGCTATACAATAATTATTTCACAACTAATCTAAAATTAGTATCCCTTACCTGCAATGCTCAATATTGCTCATTAGTGAACAATTCCTCATCTTACAACTGATCGATTTAATTGTCACGCGATAAGTATCATGGCAACATGCATGGAAATCAAATAATCTTTAAATGTAGAGCAAAACTATACTTTCTCGATTGCCAGATATCAATTATTGGAGACAATTAAATCTTCCTTGGAAAAAATGAAGTGCACAGAAACAATATGAGCACTGAATAATTAACAATCTCCTTCATAGTCGTTATGGAGGTAATATTCCATACATGGATAGATTTTGCGAATTAACTGCTTTAACTTAAAATTGCAATAATTAATTAAATATACTAGCAGTAAATAATTTTAATTTTATTATTTAGTTGGATTGTTGCAGGTAAAAAGAAAGACTATGATGGCATAAAAAAAGTGCAAGCAGATTTTTATATTTTACAGATATAAGCTTTGTATGTACAGTAGTTTAGTATGTCATGAGTCTGTTACAAATATTTAACTTTAAAAATAAGATATGTAAGAAAGACTTATTTAAATGTTAAGAATAAAAAATGTACACTGCTAAATCCGGGTCTCCACCAAGACGTACATGTACGTATATACAAACATATGCAAAAACGTTTGCCTCCATGTTTGTTTCAAACGCCATTTTGTAAATATATGTATACATATATTTTGATATTTATAAATATCAAAATTGTGCACCTATTAAATGTCTTTAATAGCTGTACAATTTTGATATTTACATATATTTAAAAAATGGCGGCTGAAACAAACCCGGAGAGCAAACTTTTCTGCACATGTTTGTAAAAACGTGTTTATACGTACATGTACGTCTAGGTGGAGACCAGACTTAAGTTAAACATCTAATTTTATTTGATAAATGTATTTTAAATTAAGACAAGACACGATTTTTAGTTTTGAGGGGTGTATTAGATTAAAGGGGTTAATTAGATTAGAGGGGTTTATTAGATAAGAGAGGTCTATTAGATTAGAGGGGTTATTTGTTTAGATGGGTTTTATTAGTTTAGAGGGGTTTAATAGGCAGAAATACTCTAGAGGGTTTAGAGTATTTCTGAAAGTTTAAAAGCATCTTTAAATAATTCTGCAGAAATTTGGTTGAAAGCTGTGCAGACTATTTTCTGGGAATACAAATTGCCAGAATGGTATCAAATTTCTGCAGGAAATGCACTGGGATATTTTTCTGGTCATTTTCTGCACATTATTTTTGTACGGGAAGGGTACGCAATCTAACAATGTTTTCAATAACATTTTCAATAACATTTTCAATAATATTCTATTACCACTACAAGAATTTTCAATTCATAACTATTAATATAAGAATAACAGATTGTGACTTACAAGATTCGGTGTGGTTCTTTCCGAAACTATAGTTACTGGTTGTCTTTCGATGTAGACGTGTTTCCCCAAGAATCTTTGCAGATATTTCCAAGCAAATTGCTATAAAAAAAGACATTTGTTAAAATTACTACATATTATTACAATAATACTAATTGTATGCTATTATGATAAGGTTGTGGGAATATAAAGAAGAAATGGAGTAAGATATCAGATAAAATAATGCAATTTTAAACTAATTTTAAATAACAAATGATGAATGTATAAACACTGAATAATTTATACTATGGTAGGGTTATTGACAATATTCAAACATTGCATTGTGTCCTATATTTTCTAAAGTTTGCCAGCATAGAATCAAACAAAGTAAATATATATAGTACACGATAATAGCAAGTGTTGTATATTACATGTGCATGTATGCAAATAAATAAAACATGACATGAAAATTACCTTATTGATGAATCCAAATGGAGAGTCTCTACAGGATAAAATCCAATCTACCCTTAGGATTGGTGATTGTAAATCAGTAACAACTGGACGCCGATAGAAACTTGCTGCTGCGTGTTTATTCAGAAGACTAGATGGGAAGTTACAAGTCTTGGTTTATAGTATTACAATAATTTCGAATATATTGGTAATAAATTATCAAATGCATCCATAGCGACATTTGTATGAATTTCGTCTGATTTTGAGCTACAGAAGTTGCACAAAATCACGGGTGGCATCTAGAAAGAAGCTAAAATAGGCTATCAGTTCCTAATATTACGATCACTTTGAAAACCAAAAAAAAAGAAAGATTAATACAAAGAAAACAGTGCGGCATTGATTGATATAAAGGCTTCCTGCAAAGTGGGTTACGAACGGCATTTCCATAGCAATAAGAGATTGGATGATGCTTTTATAGAGAGGCATTTTTATCACAGATTGAAACTTATTAAACCAAACCAGAACTGTTTTATGGAGGTCTATGTTTAAAGCAGCCAGCAGAAAATGAGCTGGAGAACTGAAGTAAATCTCAAATGATGCCTAGACATACCTAGTACTTGTTTATTAATCTAAAAACGAAGCATTTAACTATAAATTAGCTTTACGATAGTCTGATGCGCCCAACTACATTGCATTCTACAATTTATGCAATCGCGAATAATGCTATATCCTAATAAATAACAAATTCGAATTCATGCTGAACTAGAAGAACGACGTAATAAAGGTTACATTGCTTACTTCCAGATCCTTCTTTGTCTCGCAAAAATCGAAATTCAAAGAAAAGACTAGGAATAGTTTTCATTTTAAATGGATGAAGCTTTAAAAAACATCCTCTTGTGCTTTGGAAGACACTCAACCACATGAGAATAAGCCTTAATACAAAAATTAAAAATCAAAGTTTTCAATTGGATATGCCGTGATAAGTGCAACTTCTAAAAATAAATGAAATTCAGAAAGTTTCAAAGTAGAAAGCCCCTAATCCTAAAACTGAACCCATTATTATCAAGCTATTGCATTTCTAAAAGAGGCATAATTTGCTTCATGAAAGAAAACTAGAAGAAATTTTACTGTTGAAAGTTTTGCATCTTCTCAGATTTATATACTTATGTTAGAATTAATATGCATCGGTGTTAACATTTTGGTGGCAATTACATTGGACGCAGCTTAACAATTCCGGGTTCAGAAGGTCAGGGAATATTATCATCACATTCATGAATAATATTTGAATGCAACTCTTGATATTTACTTTTTTTTAGTCCTAAATGACGACTAGAATCTTCGTATTCTACAATCTTAACATTTTCTGTCCTACATTTTTTTTTCGGACAGGGGCCCGTGTCATATTTTAAGTACCATATTATGTGTGAGCACTTCCTTAGCAATTCAAATAAGTCGAATCAAAAAATTCACGTTCACAATTTCTGATCTTCATACAAAGTCCGACGTATAAATATTTTTTGGTTCTTCTTCGAAGCTGATGTTGAATTTCACTCCTTCCACGTTCCCTTCAGAATGCGCGTTAACAATTTTCACAATCTGTGCACATTACACAGCCACAGCACACGCGAATGCACGAAAAGTGCTACAAATCCTAACCAGAGATGGTGCTATTATTTTATTCCTCTTTTGCTGCATAATGATACAATTATGAAGCGATCACAGGATGACATTTTCGGTGATGATTTCGTGACTTTCTTAGCGCGATTCCAAATCCGATGTTTGCACAGTCAAATTGACATTGCCGCGTCACTTTTACTTCACTCGTTGTAACCGCGCAAAAAACAGAGCATTCGCGTTAACTTAAACTGAGTATCAATCACAAAGCACAAACATTTCGGGGTTGAAGCCATGGGGGGTCAATCATCACTCTAGTCAACACTCTTTCGATTCTTTAGGTAAATCCGATCAGAAACAAAAAAAAATAAAAATTAAAAAGACACGGCCCACAATTTTCAACCAAGCTTACTTTGTTGGGAAGTCAAAAAGTAAAAGCTAAAGTACTTCGTGTGAATGACGCCTTTCATGTTCAACTCGCTGTCATACTACTAGCGCTACAAAATGTATTTATGTTTATGTATATAACTGGGAGCTGGAATAGTCATCCCCTAGTTGTAATACTTCCCCCATCCCACACCCCAATATAATGCCCCCATCCCTGCAAGGTGTATCATTGTTATGTGCTTATAATAGGTGGATAGATACAGCTACGATCAATTCAATATACGAATAAAATAAGAATAAAAATAATTGTCTTTGTAAAGGATTTGTCGAGCGGCTGATTAACAAGAGCCTCTCGATTTCTTTGGTCATAAAAAGACACGCAAATGCAAAATATCCATCTGGCGAAAAATAAAACGAAAATAAAACCAAGAAAAAAGTTTGAAAAGAAATATCCTGGCGAAGAAAGTCGATGTAGTCTTAGATGCAGCTGTCAATAAATTAGGCGATATATAAGACAAAGGTGTAAAAAGCAAATTTGGAGCATGCTCCTGTAGGGTAAGAAGAAAAAACTAAGAAAAATTCATGTGATATGCACCAGAGCGATAATTTTTATATCAAATTCATCGCATTTTTATATATAGGGAAACTACTACTACACGAGAAAAGTTCTCAAAAGTGCATGAAAAAAAATGAATAATTTATCGCTGGAATATATAAAGTGGTTCATAATTAAAATATAACAATAACTTATAAGTATATGAGTATATAGAATAAGACTAGTGGTGCATTCAGTTAGCGTTATATTTACAATGGCGTTGTTGTTGTTGGTTCGAACTAAGACTCATCGTTTCCTTCATGGTTTCCACATCAGACCTTCATTTCGAAAGAAAATCCACAGTCCTACAGTATTGCAGTCAGCATGCACTTGTATGTAGAGGAGTTCAACGGCAATGCAAAAAAAAGTAAAAATTAAACAATCAAAGGTAATAATAGGATATCGTGCACAACATGAGTGCAAAGAATAGAATTATAATAATGGCAAGAATTATAGCCAAGTGAGATCTATTTGAGCAAACTACGAAATAATTCTTTGTACAGGAAGGGAGAAAAAGTGAAAAAAAAGTTAGCAAAGAAAATAAATATTCACAACGGACCAGAACGTTTTTAGAAAATAAAATCAAGAGGAATGCACGACCACTCCTTGCATTTGGAATGTTCATTTTGTATGAAAACATTAAGCTCAGGCTCAAGGTCAGGTATGTTTGATATGACTAGGACCTAGCAAATCATCTAGCATGCACTTTTTAGAAGTTGTTCCACAGTTTAAATTTGCTCTGTATGATTTAGAATTTTTCGATAATAAAACAGCTAAAAAGAGAACTTTTGTAAAGATTGAAAGTGTAAGCACGTGTCCGGGTAATTAAGTAATACAAATTTCTTTAAAGACAATTCAGCGCAATCGAAAATATTAAAAACCAAATTGTGTTTGGGTTTGTTATTTCCATTGTCTCAGTCTCATTGTTTCTAAATTTAATTTGCCAATTTAGCAAACTGGCGGTTGAAAAACTAGAATTCAATGGTTTGGCTTATCTTTTTGAGTCCTTATTGAACAGAAAAGCGCCATATAAGAGAAAAAAAAACGTATTTAAAAAGTGCATGTTCTATTGATTGTCTACATGTGCTATTTAGAGAGATGTGACTGTTCATCCAAGAGAACCCTGCACACCTCCTTATGCAAAACAGAAAACTTAACAGTTGCACAATGACTGCCTTGAGCCTGATTTTTTTTTCTTATAACAAAACAACAATTAATTATGCGGGGAAAAATTAAAATCCAACATGAATGTCTAAAAATGTAACAACGTTGCAGTGTTGTGCATCAATTGTGTTCTAAAACATGTCGTGCCATAATCATGATTGGTCCTCTAAAAAAATTTCACCGAAGCTTATAATAACAAGATAATAAGTATTGGTTTGGGATGGCATCTCATCAATAACGTAACTTTTATGGGACTAGATTTGTCGGTTATAACTATTTAACTATGAGGTCCACTATCCGTGCACTTGTCTACGGATTAGGTTTTAAATTTAAAAAAAAGTTAAAAAAGAATAAACAATAATAATAATAAATAAATAGAAATAGAACATGGCAAGTAAAAAAACGACTAGTAGTAAACAATTTTTCATATTAAATTATTATCATTAAAACTAATTCGATATGCTCCTGCTTAATACTCGTATCAACGGGCAAAGCATGAAAAAGTACACGGCTAGTGGTATTTCTCGTGAATAAATACTTAATATGCCAAATATCCTGAATTCTGAAGTTGAAATATTTCTACATGTAAATGTACAAGGCGCAGATTTCTAATCTTACATTGGCCTATAAGTAGAGAAGGTCTGTTGACCTTCATTTCAGTATATAGTTTATAAGTAGTGTTAACATGCGTTGTATAAGCTGAAAAATATACATAGGTTCTATACAGTGTAAAGGAAGGGAGTTCGAAGAAACGAAAAAAATAAGTAATATTATAGTCAGGAATTATCGGGACCTACAAAGTTTGCAAGTTCACCATCACATAGGCATGATTACAAATCCTGATATCTACAGTCTCGTTTTCGTCAATCTAATATGTCAAAAAAGATAAGTGCACATACAAACGAATTTTGGTCTAACTGGAAAACCCTAAGCAATGACGATTCTAAAATTTTTCAAAAGCGCATCTCAAAGTTAGACGTTTGCACTGATGATGGAAAACGAAGGCAAGCTTTCAATTAGAAGCGTAAAGCCAGATGAGAAAATAGGTGCATATAATTTTCCCCATTAAGTTCCAGGTCTCCTTTTTCAAAGGGGATCACAAATCAATACTTGAAAAAGAAAAACTTTGAAAAAAGAAAAAAAATGGACTTGAAATTCTATTCTAAAGTCACATTCCATGAAAATCCTTTGAGATGCTCACCAGCTATACAAATACAGCATGTAATAATGCTCCTCAAACGCAATTAGACGATGCTTAACAAAAGTAATCGAAAAATAAAAGTATGACGACAAATGGACTAACAAAATGGTCGACAGCCTCAATGGTGAAAAATTTCTCGTTTGCACTTGCAACATGATATATATCGTTAAGTACGTTAACTATTAAAGGCTGCAGTCCCGTGTTTGCAACAACGCACAAAAATGATTACCCTGTTCGGTTTCATTAACACGTGACATGTGAGAAAGAAGGTACAGGGTTAATATATATTTTAAAAGTAGAAATGTACAGGTGGGTGATTAGATGACGTTGGATAGGAAAGGAGGAGAAGGAGGCGAGGGAGAGGTCAAAGGTAAGTAGATGGTTCAGACCGTATGGACGAGTGTATGGAGTCCCGTGTGTAAAGGAGGAAAGAATAAATTGTCAAACGAACCATATCGATTAAGTAATGTATGCCATCGTGTGTGTATTTTTTGTTTGCATTATTCCTCCACTAAATCTGCAGGGCCATATAAGGTTGTATTTGATTCCTAAGTAGACTACAAAATGATAAAGAAACTACTATCTACTGGAGATTATCTCTGATTCAACATTTGGCTAGCAAAACTTCCAGAGTATATAATGTATGGCTCTGAAATATATATATTTATATTTATATATATAGCTTAAGCCAGCAAAAAATACATGCATTCCCCTTATTAATTCTATTTTTTATCTAAAAAGCGTCGGGATATTTATTAGGTATCCTCAACGACCTCGTTAACTACTGTCCTCCCCATCGTCGTTAGAATAAATAAAGCTACTACTACCCTACTACCATGACCACCAGAACAAAAAATGAAGCTCTTCAGAGTCTCGTATATAGAAACTGATGGTTTTTTTCAATATGGAAGAAAGGCAGTAGCAGTTAAATGGGTAAAGAATAATTGTCTAACAAATGATGTGTCGTATAAATAATTCAGGCGATATTCTCACTACTACGGTAGAGCCTAATAGCAGCGAGGTTCTCACAATGCAATTAACGGTTGGCCAAAATAAAAAATAAAAAAATATCTTCATTGACATAGAATGAATATCATAGAGATTCATTACAATTTCGTATAATTGGGCAGTGAAACCAGAAACTGAATCCAAAAAAATAGAGAAGAAAACTCCTATTGCTTATCAAATTTTATAGATCATTGAAAGTATCAAGAGTCAATATGGACTCGACGATACAGAACATAATTTTAAATCCTTGACACAAAGTCAACTAATGTAACATAATCATGACCATATATGATTAGCCATTAAAAAGCGATTGTCATTAAAAAGCAAGTGATTAAAATTCAGCTTGAAAACAAATCACCGTCGACCTATTTGTTGAATAAAATTGAATTAAATGGAGAAAAAAAAAACTAAACTGAAAAACATGGCATAAAAGGATTACTTGGTTTCAGTTTCACTGCTCCACTGACTGTCTGATTAAAACACGAAAACACAGTAATTCAAAACTGCCAATTCACTGCAGGCACGTGACAACATACATATGACATGACAAGCACATATGTCACCATAACCCCATGTTCACGAACCAATAGAATCTTTAAGCTAGAACAATTACAGACACAAAATCTAGTGTAAAGAAGGGTCATATTGTAAACGTTCCATTGGCCATTTAAAGAACTGTAGTTCCATCCAGTACCAGCAATTCCAATAGTTCCCGTTAGCATACAGAAACGAGCAGCCTGGCCTTCCTGTTAATATCGTGCGATAATACTATAGCAGTAGGTCCACGTGCTAAAACTTCAGCCATCATGCTTCAGCGACTTCAACATTCCACTGAATAAAAATCAAGGAAACGGATTAAGGAGGTCTAAGATTGAGATTTATTTCTTGGCACAGTGTAGTCAGTATGTAAGTGGAGAGTCAGAAGTCCCTGGACATTTAATCGTTTGGAAATATTGGCACGCCTGGATTGGATACAATGGAACGGATAAATATGAACAGGTTCGCAACATTTGTTCATCACTGTTCGTTGCTCTCCATTTAAATAGTTTAAAAAAATAATGCAGCGTTCAATTTCTCACAATTAATGTAAAACGCTGTGGGAAAATGCTTAATACTGTACAATCACGTACAATGAGAAATGGTCAAAGAGTAAAATGCGTTTCAACAAAAAAACCATCAAACCCGGAGCCAGCCATCAAAAAACAGCCCTTGTGGAACCTCACTGCCATCTCTAAAGCCTCTGAATATTTTTTTATTATAAATATTATATATCTTAAGGTAAACTAGATAATTGTGCGAGATAAATACATGTGGTTTGTGATAATTTCAATTGTTTCCTAGCTAAGCCGACTACAAACTACAAAGAATGCTAATACTTTTTTAGTTGTTTTTCGAGGGGAATAGGGCTGGGAATAAAAGGGGGCAATCCAAGAAAAAAGCGCGGAATTTCTTTGTGCTGGAAGTATTTGTTTTTATATCGTACACTTCCTTTGACTAGTCTATTAGCGCCATCTAAGAGTGGAAGTCTTGTCACGAATAATTAACAGTACTTTGCCGTGAGGTCCATAGCGCGCAGAATCCGCCGTTGGTGCAGCTGCGGAGGTCCCAAGACAGGGGCCTCACTTGCAGAGCGCTTACAGTATTTCCAAGCACCAAATTGAAAGCACACTCGAATGCACCCGGATGTTACACACCCAAGCAAAGGTACACTCAAGTTCGTTCCTTTACTCGAAGATGGCATTTTATCACCTGCGAAGCCGACTTTTTTTTTTGTTTTTTACTGTCTTTGGCTATCCATTCGTAAAGTTTCAAATAACAAACAAAACAATTTTCCCAGCTGTCCTAGGTTGGCTTCTAAGACGTGGGTGTAGCGTGAAAACGCATTGAGAAAGGGGGGTCCTCCATGACTGATGAATGTATATATATTTATATATAGGTATAGAAATTCACATACTTATATATACGTATATATATATTTGTGAATATGGTTTCCTTAGCTTTATATGATGCGGGGTCAATCGACAAGTATCCAAGAGTTTGGGCTGTGTTGGCCTGTGAAATGGTCAAATTGATGATATTTTGGGCCATCCATGATTGCGGTTTTCATTGGCAAATCTGAAACAAAAAAGGGGTATTACGTCACGAATTAATTCAGGGATTTCATCAGCAGCAAAATGCAAAAAACTTACTATGGCAGCCAAAATTGTTCTTATACATAACTTTAACAAATAGTCAACAATACAGTTGATAAATGCCAATCAAAACAATGTTAGTGTGGCAAACAAATGCAGTACAACTAAAATAAAGCTGGACTTTGATCACCAAATAACAAACGGTTTTCAGAAAACAAAAGAATAATATTCTAGTATTTACAACTCTTGTGAATATGTTAATAATGTAAGTCATACACAATTGTGTAATTGAAATGCGTAATATGTTGAACAATATCAATTGAAATAAACAATAAGGGGCCTATTAGCACGAAAGAGAGATGCAAATTTCATTCTTCTATATACAGCGTCCAGTTTATGAATATTTCAACCTTAGTCCATGATCTTCTAATGAAGATTTTAGAACAATAAGTTTAATTTACTGAATAAACACACACCATATTCCTACCCTATTACACGTATTGCCATCGATGAAAATACGATTCTCGGTATATGGGTATGCCCCATTTGGTTGAACGCCAGATCAAAACTGTTTATAATTTGAGGGAAAATTTTAGGATCACAGCTATTAAAGTGAAGTACCCTCCTTATAACAAATCTTCGAGAACTTTACCTTTTCATTATTAAAATCAAATTTGCATAACTATTGTTTTCATTACTAGCGTTATGGTGGTTTTGTTAATGAAAATACTGATTTTTTATAACAATTTATAACTGGTGCTATGTCATAACCAAATAAAAGAGTATGTTTATTCCACAATCTTCCTGCTGAAAGCTGGAAACATCTTTAAGGAGCCATAGCAAGTACTGATTAAGACTACAGTACTCCCTACCAATCTTTCTTACACCCTTCGAAATCACAGATAAATCCAGTCAACTGCAAACCATCAGACATGACAAATGACTAAACATCTAATAGACTGACAATGTGTCTATCAAATACCAAGATATATACAAATGCACTATGCAATAATATGATGAATCACGGGCACCACTAGAGAATGAATAGACAGCCGAAAACACCACAACATGCCTTAGCAGCAGGGACTTACATTACTCGGGGTGCCTGTGATTTATTTGGTTCTATGGGAACTCCAATGGGAGTAGGCTTTGCCTAGGCTGCTCGGTATCCATGGTTACTAAGACAAGCATTGGAAGAAAGCAATCAATTTAAAGTGCATGCCTTTCACAAGAAGGCCAATTACCCAAGAAAATGTAGATGTATAGAGCTGATTCGCTTATTTCTTCTTTTATATTGAATTTTTATTCTTTTTTTCAACAATCATTACTTGCTAAAAATCATTCTGCATTTTGCAGACTTCGGAAATAAGTTTGCCATGAAAAGTATCAGGGGGCCTAATATTGCAGAGAAATCAATTCTCATGAAATGACAAAATAAGAAAAAAAGAGGGTTAAATTATAGAATATAATATTTGGTAACTTCAATAATAAAAAAAAAACTAATTTTGGGTTGTGTACATCATCATTATGCTGTATCTCGTATTCAAAAGTTTGCATAGTGCCATAGTTCGTCATAGCATACCAAATGTATCATACTGTATGAAATGTACGAAAAGCACCAATAGCGCCAATAATGAAACAACTGATGAACAAACAAAAGCTTGTCTAATGAATTACAAAAATCCATTTGTGGTTCTATTGCAGCGTTCGAATTATGTTCTTTCCTAAATAAAACAAGAGTATTAATTAGTATTAAACGACTTACCTTCTAGTATGGCTTTATAAATTAATAAGGTCGATTTGCGTCTTTCGGACGCTTCAATTGAACTTTCAGTCGTTTCATTCCAATTTGAAACCCGTTCATTGCCTGAATGGCTGCTTGTGCACTTGCTGGGTTATCAAAACTCACAAAACCTAGAAAAAACAAAATGAAAAAGTATAAGTCAAACATCCAAAGAATACCAAGACAATGCTGAAAAAATTGATTGAACTTAAGTTTGGGACAGTTTAACGTTCTATGGAAATTATATCAGCCATCTCCCATTTCTAGTACAAATTTCCAGTTTTTGATTAATTCAACATAAGCACTTGTTGAAGCTCGATGGTCGACTTTCTACGGTACAACAGGAAACAAGGAGAAAATAGGTAACTAATTCAAACAGCATATATAACTAACATATAGTCACGTGACTAAGGATGTTGGGACGTATTTTTCATGAATAAACTATAACTTTTAACCATACTATTTTATAATCGTATACACTAGTTATTCCAACCCACCCCTACAGTTTCGATGACGAAAGTTTGCGTTATAATCCTCCCTTGTGACCACTCCTTATACAGTATTCCAGAAACTTAGTGCAGCTAGCGTGAATTACTACATTTAATGAATACTCTAAACGGTGATTTGTCATCAATAACGTTACGTACTAACTACATAGTTCTACGTTGTATATTCATAACATTTTTCATTTCCAACATCAAAACTCAACAACTCCCAAACATAGCCAAGGCAAATCTCGAATTATTAATCATGATATGTGCAGGTTAACACGGATGACTGCCTTGTATTCAACTCGTTAAGGCAGAATACACTTATTCAAACAATGCATTAAACGCAATAGACGATAACGACGTGCCTAATGAGATATTATCACGTTAATACTCAACTAATCCTCTCATTATTTGAGCTTATAATCATTCATTAAATTTAACAGAGCAAGGTGCACTTTGCTCTTTCCCTTAAACATCAACAATAATATCTATCATGGAAATAAACGAAGAGAAAAAAAAGTAATCTATGGTTGTATACAGATAGAAAAGTACCAGATTAGCAAATGGATATCGGGAAAGAGAATTCATGTTAAAATTAGAAAAGTAACGATCAAATATTGATAACATTTGGGGTGCATAGCTGGATTAAAAAAGGTTAGGAAGGACTGGGAAGATTTCCTCCCTTTCTACAGCTTTATTTCGTGGATTCCGTTCAACGTTAAGCTATTTTCATCCTCTGTTAAGTCCGTGAACAGCAATCTTCCTAATTAGGTTGTTAGCTATTGCCTTCATGAAAGCCCTGCAATCATTTTGTCATACAACATCCTTCTTGACAAGACTTTCTAATGAAAACTTTATCCTTCTGATCTCTTTCAAGAGAGGATTACTGGTGCTCAGTCTAAATAGCATTTTTAGATAACAGACCTCTCATATTTATACTAAAAGCATGTTGACATTCTTTCGCAATAGCGAATTTAACTCCTAGAGGAAAACGAAAAAAAAAAAAAAACTTTAATATTAAAATCAGTCGTCTTTTGCAAAGAGTAGAAAAAAGCTTTTCAATAGCGTATAGTAATTAGGAGATTAAATCAAATATGCAGGGTCTGCAAACAAATTAATAATTTCGTTCACGTAAATGGAAAATAACAAAAATATGTGCGTGCATTATATAGTTGACAAAAGCCTACAACAGAACGGTGAAGTAAATTTCCTCTGTATCGATATTTTGAATAAGTACGCCAACCATGTCATTATGAATCTATTTTTTTTAGTTATCTTAATGAAAGATAAAGAAAATTTCTTTTAGAAATAATCCAGCGATGCTTTTCCTTAAAGCTAAGCATCCTAGTATATGTTATCAATATTTCATTGTTACTATCATCAGCCATCTGTTCATGATAATTCATCAATGTGACCTAGCCACAAATATCAGTTCCCTGTTAAAGTAAACGTAGATGTATCCGTCGTGAAGGTAACCGATTTTTGAAAGTCCAATTTGGCAATTTCCAGTATTGTCAAGTTAAATAAATAACACTGAAAAGATTTGTTAGCAATTGGCTTAAAATGCGTTTTATTTGAAAATAAAATTAGCCAGAGCAGAAAAATAAACAGGTGATGAAGGACTTACCAAAACATTTGCTTTGATTTGTGGCTCTATCGATGAAGACTTTAGAGCTGATGACGTTTCCAAAAGGAAGGAACATTTGCATTAGTTCCGCATCACCAAATTCTTGAGGTAAATGATAGATAAATAGGTTACATCCTTCCGGGCCTGGAAAAAAAAGATTACCTATATAAATATAGGTAGGTAGAATAAATTAAGACGTCTTTGAATAAAACAGCGATTTGGTTTGTCAGGAATCAAGTTTAGGCAATCAAGCATATCGATTATGCAAAATCACTTGGCTAACGACATTCTAAAATAGAATAATTACTGGAGGGCCTATAAAAATAGGAAGAATTATAGATTAAAGTAAACCCAGACAAGAAACCATTTTTCAAAATTACAATCGCAATCCCTGTAGTTTGTTAAAGAAGAGATGATTGAGATATTTGCAGTAGATATAGAAAAAGCAATTCAAAGGGATTAATTTCATAAGCATTTTTTTTTCCATAAAAACATTCTAGATAATCGAGAAGAATTAGATAGGAAATAAAATATCACAAATCCCTAGACATTATGACTGAACATCATAAAGATTCGACGAAGGATATCACGAACATCGCATATAAAAAGCGTGCCGGATAAATAATTCACATTTAATTACCTATATTCTTAATGCTTCTTCTTAATCAAGATTTTTTTTACATATAATGAGTCCGATTTATGTGTGCAAGAAAGGTTAATGCACATTTGAATGATATCACTGCAATTATGCAAGTTAGTGAAGTGAATAAGAGAATTGAAGTTACATAGCAACAAGAAGAAGAATAGAGGAGGGATAATGTATTGCCAGAGTTAAAAGATAAACGTTATCCCCCCCTTAGTTTAGAAACGCTTTCGGGAGACAGAATTACTCTTAGGTATTAAATCTACATTTATTTACTTGACATGGAAGAAGCGAATCTAATGCCGGGTACGCGAGAATTACGCCTCAGAGGCGCGTTGAACTTTCAGTTTTGCAAATTCATTAAGTCGAATTAGATCCAATGCATTAATTCATGCAGTCCTTAAGCACACTTTTTTTTTGTATTAAACTTTTTGCACAAGGGTTGGAACGATGGGGATGATAGAAATCGAAGGAAAAAGCACAATGCACAGTATAGAGGCAAAATCCATAAAACATGTAACAAGTTTTCATTGCAGCGTAAAGCTCTTCAACGGGACTCGACAAGAAAAAAAAAGAAAAAAAATGAGGAAATGCAGTTTTAAACGAATGTTTCAGTCGACATATGTTGAGGATAAGCTAAAATCGATTTTAACCGAAATAAAATGGCAAAAAATGGGGTGCGTATAAGCAAACGTCGCAGTGGAGTAGCCATAAAAAAATCTTGATATGAAAATTAGCTCGAGACAGCCCATCAAGGATGAGGAAACTATTAAAAAAGTGTAACAGGTACTAAAAATCGTTCGTGAGTTTGCCACATGCTTTTCTCCCGCATCCGGGTTTAATTAAAGCGCCATAGTGTGTAATATTACAGTCTATTACATTAATTGCTCGCTTATAAATCACCAAGAGTGTGTTTTAATGGCAGCGATATGGCGATCTTTTGCTAGGCACGCAGCAAATAAGGATCTCGAGTGGCTTGGAATCGAGGATGCGATTACCAAAGTCAATTACATCGATGATAAAATAAAATTAGGGCGTAATGCGAGGACGGAATTCCAAATCAGGTCGAAATATAACAATGTGACGGGGGAGTGGTTTTTGAAAATAAAAAAAAACCTTTAAAGCCACGTCGAAACTATTAATGTTACCCACGAACAAGCTGTGGAGTAGCTAAAAACTAAATTGGAGGCCTCACTCTGATTCTAAGATCATTTACGATAGTCGTTAAAAACTGCACTTCGGCATTGCGTCTCATAAATTCAACCAATACTTGTTATGAATTAATTAAAAGGGATGATGCGCGACTTTGTTAATGAATTATAACAAGGAAGGGGAAATAGCTAAAATATTGGGAGCAACTTAAATCAATTTAATATATACATGTAAAAGAGCGCAATTCGAGAGGAAGGAAAAATAGTTCGGAAAAGTAGTTCACAAGCATAACGAGAAAAGGACTTGAAACTCAAATAGTTTTTAACATGGAATTGATATGTGAAAGAAAATTTTGCTACTGTCTTTTTGAATGAATAAAGAACATTTTAAAATGATTTCTTGTTCGAATTCAAAAAGCCTTCATCGTACTGTACACAGAATTTTTTAAAAGAATTTATCTAAAATTATTATTCAAAATAACTTCACAATTGTTATGATTGGAAAAGAACAAATAGTTTTGTAATGTCTTCAAACAATTTCGAAAAGCATGAAAATGATAAATATTACACTTCAAGTGCATTAAAAATCCGTTTTTGCTAAATTAGGTTAAGAATAAATGTTTTCAAAAAATACAGACAATTCCAGTGTACTGCGTCTCGTTCTAAATTAAATGAATTATCAGAGTTTCACTTCCCCAGAGATATAGGCAATCACTGCTAGCAGCACAGTAATGAGTGATTGCCCGTTTGTCACGATGAAAATTGTCAGCCAAGTTTGCCAATGAGTTTCGATAAATTAATTACAAAATGAATAACTTACCCTCCCTTTGTGTTTGAGGCATCATGGCTGCCTGCTGACTTAGGGCTTGCGTGAACTGTCCGTAGGCGGCGGGATAAGCAGCTGGAATAGGAAACCCTAAATAAAAAATCCACAGTTTGCAAAGGCTTAACAATTAAGCTGTCACTCTAGCCTGTCCACCTGGACACATTTTCAATACCATTAAGACGCCAGCCAATGTGACAGCAGCGGCACACATTGGTCGCTTAGCAACAGTACGGTTAAAATAATGGCACACATCTAGGCGAATTTTTGAAACAGTTTTGATAGAGTCAATCTAATGGTGCTCAGAGATAAGCCTAGCCCGCACAACACCAAACTCAACATTTTTTTTTTTGTGTGATAAATTTCGACTTTACGTTTGAAAAACATCTAAAACGTTTGGAAAAACATTCGGGAATAATTTTAAAATCCAGCCTTGTACCATGCATTTTAAATTGAGCGTGTTAACTAAATTTATTATAACCATTTTCAACAAATCGCACCTTTTAAAAGTTAACTATTTAAAATGAGGTCAAATGTAATGCTATTAGCAATGTTGGATAACAGATGAAGCCAATGGCAACCTAATGCTCCATTAAACAACAGCAAATGCCTATCTGCGGGTTTATGAACTACGAATCTGTGGGTCTATTGACGCGTCCATCAACGCATTTGTATACCATTACGTGTCATTGTGAGCACTCATCTGAAGCAAGGAAATGAACAGGCTAACACAAATTACAAACCTGAGGATTCAAACGAAGTGGTAACAAAATAAAACTGATAACTAGAGTAAACCCAAACGCACCATAAAAATCAGACTTTTGCTCAAATGGGTATGAATTCGCTTGAAGGACAAACTGATTCGTCCATAAAGCCTCACCTAAGGCACAGTAAATAAACCATTGTGCGGCGTTTCAATGATTAACGAATAATGGCCTTAGTTGTATCCTAGTTTCGTTAAGTTACTTCTCCTCATGGTCATCATAAATGGTTCAACGTACAGTAACGGTTGAATTGTTATTTATGGGACGAATACTGAGAGAAAAATACAGCACGTTTTTAAGAGACATTTTTGATTTGGAGGAGAGCAATTCATTTAAAAAAGTGATTCAACTTTGGCAATAAGCTGAGCATGCTGTTAACGTACGTCATAAAAAAAATTGCACATGTTTTCGAAAAGTCATATAACAAACTCTACTTTTCTGTCACATTCATTTCCCACTTCAGTAAATTGCCTTAGATTTAGCTGGTGGATTTATCGTTTGGGCTATTCAATCCCCAACTCTGTGGGTGAAATATCATAAAACCTCACGCTACCATACATAGCGCGGTCAAGATAAAAAAGAAAACTGTATACACTGTAAAGTCATCGTAAAGTGGAAGCGTGACTTTACCAAAAATAATATATTATACTTAAAAAAGATAATTTTGTTGACGTTTGAACGTCTTTTGTCCACAGCGTTTCCTTCCTTATAAAGCATGCCATTACCATAATAAAGAACAACGAAGCGTAATATAGAAATAAGAAAAAAGGATAAAACAAAATTGCTCATCTGAAAATCTACATATATCATTTGAAAAATTTGTGTCACTAAGGGCTGGTTGCACCAATAAAGGTTAAGCTAAACCTAAGGTTAACCATAAGTTAACTAGGAAAATCATTGCACCAAAGGAAGTTAACAGTTGACCATTGGTTAACTTGAAGAAAACCAATGAGGCTAACCCTGAGGTTAACTCGTGGTTTTATATAACCTCAGGTTAGCTAAACGTTTATTTAACCTTTGTTGGTGCAACCGGCCCTTAAAAGTTACACATGGGGTAAAGCAAAATACTGGAATCTATACCAAACGGGTCAAATAAAATTGTAGTTAATAAAAATCTTGCGTGAAATCATATCACAGGTTTGAGGGAGTAAAGTTTCTGATATAACTTCCAAAATTACTAACATTGAAATCGCCATTCTAAGCGAAAACCACTAAGTAGAGGGATAAACGCAGGATGGCACACTAACGTACATTGGCCAAATTTGGCCCTCTGTTTGAAAGGAATAAAATTATTAATATAATTCTTAAGGTTGTAGGCTAGAATAACCCTGTTCAAAATATGTGTCTTACATATGGAGCTATGCTCCACTTAGTACAATAAAGAATACATATGTAAGGCCTTAAGAGAAAATATTTGTTAAAAAACTACATGTTTCCACTCAGTACATATTGAAGAGCTTTAGTAGAATATATATACGAGTCCATTAAATTAGGCCCTTAAATCTGTACTTGCTCATATGAATACATAACTGACAAATTTTCTTTCAACAAAGATGAACTGATTGGTATAAAGTCCAGAATAAAATCTTCATATTGGAAGGCTTAAATGAAATCAATATATCCTAGAGAGCAACATTTTTATATTGGTTCGCCCAAGACAAAAATTTATTCCGTGCACGGTCTTCATTTTGGATTTTCTCGAAATCGTCCAGCCGTGGCCCGAAATTCCAAGTGTGTTAGCAAATCTAAGTGATCCGTGGTCGCGCACTTTGCTTTCGGTATAGTAGGTGCACATGATGGCCAAGCAGCAAAAAAAATGTCTTTTCAATGGAGTGTGCAATAGCAGTAAGTTAAAGAAAAGCAAGTGGGTGAAATGAGGGCAGAAAACCCGAGGTTGTATATCAAGAAATTATATGAAAACGATAGGAAATAAATGGTGCAGTAGACCTCATATGTCATTTGGATTGTTCCCACCCCTACAAGTCGCCGCTCGCCAAAATTAAAATCATAACTCACTTTGCGATCGTCAGGAATGCCATTCACACTGGCACTGGAAAACGCATCTAAGGTATAGCCAACTGACACTTAGTCACTGTCTTATAATAGAAATATATGGCGAGCAGCTGATAAAATTGCCAAGAAAAGATCTAAAGTAGTCCATTTGGTTTGGCAGCAATGGCCACCAGCTTCTGAATAATACATGTATGCAATCTTCCCAAACCACCCCAGCTCCCAAACAAGACCACAAAACCAAAACACGCACAGCGGGACACATTCAAACTCATGCCCGAATAGCCTCCTAAACACACCCAACTCTTGATAGAACTAACGTGCCAAAAGACATTCGGAGAGCCTCCCCATCTTCAGTAAAGCAACCAATATACACTGTAAGTTGCTCGTCATAAATCATCAATAAATTCACCCTCCTATCATTTCGTTTTCATTATATTACCCCCCTGCATGCCTAACATTACATTTCAAATCCATATACTAATAACTTCTCTTTCGTTTTACGACCAACATACTACGCTCAATGTGCCACTCAAGCAAGTTGTTGGGTAAACTCAGGAATAACATCACTCAGAGAATAGATGTGGAAATGTTTATAGTCTATACTTGATAAAAAAAAAATGTTGATCTCAAATACAGCTTTAATTATACAAGTTATGGTTTTTTTTTTAGTTATGATACAAAAAAGTTAATTTGACGTCTGTGGGTTATTTTTTCCCCAATTTGTACTAATACGTTTTGGAATTTCTTGTTTCAATTCTGCATTTGCTAGAGTTGGTTATATTCATTGTGAATTTAATTTTAATGCATTAATACTGATTTAAAGTGCAGTTCATTCCATTTTATTTAATCAGAATTCCCTAAAGCACATTTTTTAATACCAAAATCTGAACGAGATGCAAGGTGAATTTAATATTGATGCAATAATGATGATTCAGTATGTTAACTTTAGCTGTGAATTTATGGTGAATTTCATTAAATTTTATTTAATCCGACCTTCCTAAAACCATAAACATCTAGCATATTTTTTAAAACCAAAATTTTAACTGGATGACTAAATAAAAGAAAAATAAAAATGAATCCAATGACAATTAAGATAACAGGTACTCATTTTTTAAGTACATGCTATAATCTAAGTTGTTATATAAGGATGGTGCAATTTTGCATAGGCATAGAACGAAGTATATATCAAGATCCGTTCTTCCCAACTCTCATAAATACCGACATAAATCCATACAGGCAACAAACGACTGACTAACGCACGTATTGCCGAGTCTTCCATAAAGTCGGTTACGACCAAAATAAAAAGTTATGCACGATTATTAAGAGTAACAGTCGAAGTGCGATGACGCCTTTCACAAGGCAGTAAGTCAAAAGTCGTGGCTCTTAAGAGTCGTGCAGCAAAACATGTTCAATAGTAATGATACTTTCACGAAGATAAAACTGATTCACAGTACTCCATAAGCCCTGCAATGTTCTCTACAGGTAAACACATCACTTAAATGCGAAAACCATTTGCTTTGATGCAAAAGCTTTTACTTGCAAATATGTTTCATAAAAATAATCGCTGTGTGGCCCGAAAAACTGATGATAAAGGCTGATCAGCAATTTAGTGATAACGGCTAACACTTTCTTAAATATAGTATAATTATTCACGAACTCTACTATACACTCTGAGTCATAAAAAAGTAGAACCCAATAAAAAAAATCACAACTTCGTGAAAAATACTTCGCCGAAAAATAAACGCCACAGTTCATCGAACCCAACAACTGGTCACCAAACAGTCCGGACTTGAATCCAGGATAATACAAAATTTTGGGAGTTCTCCAGGAAAGGTTTACAAATCGAAGATTTGAAACTACGAATTAAGAAAACTTGGATTGAACTGGACAGCGTATAATCGATTCGTCAATCAAAGAAATTATGTCGCGTTAGACTCCGGGCTCGTGTAAAGTCCACCAGAGAACATTTTGAGCACATTTTATAATTCATTTTTGTTCATACACTATTGTTCTATGTAAGTGCCAAATTTCATTTAAATCGAAGCATTTTCCACGAAGTTATGATTTTTTTATTGGGTTCTTCGTTTTTATGACTCACAGTGTTCATGCTACAAGGTGGTCACAAAATTGAAAACGATGAAGCATTTCATGCATGAATAATATTTCAACTTTAGGCTCCCTGATGGGTGCTCACATGACAACAAATAATTTACCAGATTTTTCATTATCCCTCAGCAGATATAGGCAGTTTGGAAATAACAATAAACGTGTGGAAAGTTTGATGTGCACTCACCAATGCCTGGATATGGTTGAATTCCTGGATAAGGTGCAGGTTGAAGTGCTGCGTCACCATTTGGCAATCCTTGAGCTGAAATTATTAAAACAACTACGCATTATAAAATCGAAGTATCCGTTTCTATCCAGCGCAAAATTCGAACAGAGTGTCTATCTGTTCATTGAGAATAAAATTCTCGATTTGTGCCAAGAATTGTGTTCCAATTTTAATTCGAAAATTCAGCTGCTGGGCCTAATTTGAAATACATGCCAGAGCGGGAATTTATTGAAATAAGGGTGGGTTGCTAATACCAAGCTCCATTACAATGAGGACATTTTTCAACAGGGTGAAACTGTATTTGTGCATTTGTTATCAGAATTACTCATTAGACATGCGTTAGGCCCAAAGCATTCAGTAGGGAGACCACTGATAGTGATGGAGCTTCGGCGCTTCACAAAGTGAGAATTTAAGCGTGAATTCAAAATTGTTTTATTAAAGCATCGATGAACACTTCCCCGTTATCAGCATTATTCCCCTCCTTTTATATATGGACGGTCAATTGTTGGCACTTGAATAATGCGATACGTTGGTTTATTACCATTAATTAATGATCGTTACGTGTGAAGGCACACGCTTATTTATGCGTCTATTATGAATCCATTCCGCATCATTAAAATAAAAACATTTTTGCACAAAAACGCTCGATATCACATAAAAAATAACCCCCCACGCATTACGTGTTTTTACGCATGCGCATTCCGGCAAAATATTCGAGAAAAAAAAAATGCATCTGAGTTTAAAATTTGTAATTTATTTGTGTGTATCAACTCTTTATTTTAGGAAATATAACCAAAAAATTCGACATACGTTTAAAGCATGCCCAATATAAAAATCATGTATGGATATAATCAGTGGTGGGCAGTAATTGAGTACACAAGAATGAATTTGAGTAATGAGTTAAAGATTACTGAGTACAAAGAATAATTTGAATACAAAAAGTGCAAAAGTAATTGAATGCAAATGTATTCAGAACGTATGAGTACAATGCACTCGATTACAAAAATGTACTCACAATAGGCGATTACAAATGTCCTCGAGTATTAACGTAATCTGATATCGAGTACTCGTGTAGTAATCGAGTATTAATAGAAATACTTTTAAGTAAGTAATTGAGTAATTTGAGTAAAAAAATGAATAACTTAAATTAAGGGTCATCTTAAAAGTTAACCTGAACGTATAGCAATTTTTACATTTCTACTTATCATCCTTTTGTTTTCGAATGTACTGTTCTTTTTCCCCTTTAATTATTAAAACTTTCCTTAATTTTGTGTTTTCAATTAGTTCCCTGAACAATACTTTTGCAATCCGCCATGCTCATATACTCGGTACTTTTATCCATGAGTACTGATTACAAATACTATTCATATATATATAGTATGGTTCCAATGATTCCGTAAGTACTCGTAATCCGTACTTCTGCACATGAGTACATATTTACCCAAGTTTGATTACTCATGACTACTGATTACATGTACTCTACTTAAACCAGAGTATGATTCCACTGTAATCTTAATCTACTCATGAGTACAATTTGCCCAACACTGGATATAATTGTCAACTTACTTTACTTACTAATCTAACTTACTTTAGATGTATAAAATAATAAATAAATAATTATATTGCAGATGCTGTGTTGGGGCAACAAAAATCGACGCAACAACGAACATTTCGATCGACTTGTAAAGTGAATGTGAAAATGTGAAGAAAAAAAAAAAAAAAAAAAAAAAAAAAAAAAAAACAGGGGGGGAGAAAAATCGGTATCTCTTTTAAAGCATGCCATTACCACAAGGCATGCCAGTGTATATCATCGTTGAGTGTAATGTTCAGGAAACGCGTTTACGTCTATTATTCAGAACGAAACTTGGAAGTAGCGTGCCATATACCCCACTTCTCAGCCAGTCCTAACCCATCCATTAAGATTTTATCAAGAGTGATGCATAATGAAACGCCAGCATGCAGATTAGGCCTTTAGATCATCATTTAACACAATTACTTTTGGAAAAAAAAGCAAGGGAGAAAAAAAAAATACTGCTGAATTTCCAATAAAATAACGAGGATATCACAGCACCGAGTTTGGGTGAATATAATCGTGAATACTAGTCCTACTGCTTCTATAAATCTGATCTTTTACCAAATGTTTAATACATTATTTGAAGAGGCGAACATCTGATATAATAGAGGGGGGTCAGCTGTTCCCAATGACTGCAAAACGGTTGCATTGGGCTGTGGCGCAACGTTGTTAAATTATTATTCCAAACGTTGAGCAGGATCCCCCAATAGGGATGGTAAGGTCATTAGAACAACATGAAATGCAGCTATCAGCAGCGGCCTACATGCCATTAATTTCGGCCCGATGCAACTACTGTTATCCACTTCCTTAATATGCAGGTCCGAATTCGGATCTAGTTTCCAATTCGAACGTCTATCTCGTTTATCATAACGGCTATCGGGACACTGCATTCCCATTATGGTAACATTAGAGTATCTGGAACTATTTCATCAACTGGGATATGAATAAATGCAGCACGGGAAGAGCCGAACCCCGGACGCGGGAATTTAACATAAATCAAATCCAAGCCCTAGCTGAACTTCCATTTTATATCACAAAAATCGAAATGAGGTAAACTTTGGCTGTACTATGAAATAAAATCATTCTGCATCAGCATAGACTATCTTGTGGACGAACCACTCATAACTAGTTCGGTAACCCCATGTCTGTAACAATGACACCTGAAATGTGTTAAGCTTTGTCTATATAGACATTATTAGTCCAAGACTGCCTTATTTGACAGTTTTAATTACCTTTTAGGGACGGTTGCACCAACAGACGTTAAAAATCTAAGGTTTATTAACCTCGGTTTAAAATACAACTCGAGGTTAACATCCAGGTTAACTGTTTGTGTTGCATCATAACCCTTGATAAAATGTACCCCGGGGTTATGGAACACCTGCAGAAAACAAAATGGCGGACGGAAAAGGAACTACCCAAATAGCCCAAGGTTAAGGTGGTATATAACCTTATCACTTTCAATGGGTAAAATTTTAAAACACAATCACAGCCAAACAAAAAGAGTTTTAAATAAAAATAAAAATTGTTTAAAATACCTTGATAAATCATCAATGGTATGACTTTGTCGTTTTTCACTTAGAAATAGTAGATTTTTTAAAATTAATAAACAAGTTTGAAAAATGTCCGTTAATTCGCACATTTTGCCAGCAGGTGGCAGCATGAGAATGCAAATTAACGGTCATTTTTTTTTAAAAATCTATCATTTCAAAGTGAAAAACGACAAAGTAGTACCATTGCTGATTTATCAAGCTATTTTAAACAGTTTTTATTTTTATTTAATCTCTTTTTGTTTGGCTGTGAGTGTGTTTTAAAATTTCACCCATTGAAGTACATAGGGTTGTAACCTGGTTGTGATTCCCCTTAAGCTTTCTCTCCATTTTTTTCTCCTAATCCATGCTTGTGCAATGTAAAGGTGGGTTAACCAAATGTTATACAGACGGTTAGCCCTAGGTTATTCTTAACCTCCGTTGGTACAACCGGCCCTTAGTAGTTTAATAACATCTTGGAATTTTATTTCGCAAAAAAAAAAAAAAAATGTAATTGTGCATTTTTGCCATTTATGCATTAATTGAATTTATTCCCTATAAAATTTAATGGTAATCGTATACAATAGTGGTGGGTTGGTGCCCCTTGACACATTGCATTAAATATTTTTAAATCAGGTACGCTAATTTTAAGTGACATGTTGGGTGGCCGAATTGCATTTGTTGCCATAGGAATTCCATGCACAAAGTATGACGCCATCTAAATCAAATTTTCGTGTATTTTTATATAATATTTTTAAATATTTTTAAATCAGGTACGCTAATTTTAAGTGACATGTTGGGTGGCCGAATTGCATTTGTTGCCATAGGAATTCCATGCACAAAGTATGACGCCATCTAAATCAAATTTTCGGATATTTAAAAGTCTGTTTTTTTAAAAAAAAACACCCCTTTGGCCTAACCATCCCCAATTATTTTGGTTCTGCGAGATTCAACACAATGTGGAACGTGCCTTTCCAAAACTTGTCATATAAGGTTCAAAGGTATTGGCCAAAGCCAGAAATGTCTGTTAAAAATAAAAAATTGGCTTACGAGGGTATTGTGGCATACCGTTGGTATACACCTCACTGGCTTGCCCATTGGCTTGGGGCATACTGAAATTCGGCATGGTTGGGGAAGGCAAATTAGGAATAGCACCGTTCACTGGTTGAGTCCCCGCACCTAAGGAGGAAAAATCTGTGAAAATTACTGGCATGCTCCAAGACTGACCGGAAACGAGAAACTGGTGCAAGACACGGTGAAAGGGCTGTTGGGGGTCATCTCTCGCGCACTTGCTTGTACTCACCAGAAGGCGTGGTAAGCGTTGGGTTCGTCATTCCATTGGCTAATGTGTTCATATGCGTCATCTGAGCCGCTGCCAACGCCGCCATGGGATTGATGTAGCCTCCCTGAGCCGCTGCCGCCATGAGTGCCGCCTGCTGCTGCATAAACTACAATTTTAAAATTGCATACAAACAGAGCTCTGTGAAAATTGCATACCAAATACTGGCAAAACAATAACAAAGTCCCCATCCATCCTTTCGAATTTGGCTTCTAGATGTCATCGACCAGATGCTCAATTTTGAGTGTTTTTGCAGGTTGCAAATTGAGAACTTGGAAATACCTGCGCGAATATATCTTGCTTCAACTTTTCCATTGGTAACTGCCAGCGAGCCTGTTGCGAAACCAGCAACAAGTTACCAGACCTCTTGTTGCCTACGGAATGCAACTCCTTTTTTCTTTTCTTTTAAAGAAAGCGAATGTAGAAATTTGAAAACTTTGCAGACGAATCCTTGGGCTATATTTCGTAATTACCTGTCTGGCGCCTGTATGCATTTAACCGTTATCCCAATTTCCTAAATCTCGACGAGTCTTATATGTAATGGGTTTTTTTAAAAAAGTCGATATAAAACGAATGAGGATGGTTAATTTTTTATACCGATGTGAATTTTTTATATGGACATTTTTTTTGTTTTAGCTAGCTAAATTAAAGTTACATTAATTTTTTAAAAATCAAAAATTGCAGAAAGAATACAAATGACATGTCTTGCTTAATCCAGAAGTGATGCCCAATTATTGGTCCGGCTCACTGAATTTGATTAAAATTAAAATACCGAAAGATCTATTATAATTTACTAAACGCGAATAAACATGTTTCCATCAGGCAACACGTTATGAATTTTATTACAAATTTAAACCATCGAAAGAATTATTATAATTAATAAACTCTGATAGCCGAGTAAATACTGGAATGACAAGGTTTTGGATGACGTATCATGTGCTGACAACCTGATAGAGAATTCGGAATAACTATGCTTTAAGCCTAGTGTGGGCAATAATCGATAGAAGGGGGATACAGATTTTTGCGACGAAATACGCCGTTGGAGGACTGAAATAAATCTCTGACAATTTGGTGACCTGATTTATGGACGATCCCTTCACCAGAAAAGGCCCTGAAGCAATGTGCTTGTATGCTTGACTTTGCCCTTGCCTTAATTAACATTTGCTGGCAGAATTTCCGCTGGATATTAACAGTCGCGTGGGAGTATAGATCGCGTGAATGCGAAAATTTCATCATCTGCATTTGATGGCAAATATCGAAAATGTCTGTTCTTCATATTAACGCGTTCATATATGGCCCGAAGATAATTGAAGGCAATTAAAAATGCATACAGCGTACTGCTGCTGCTAGTACTGCATTAGAACTATAGGCTGAAGCGTTGACTGTCGTAGTAGAAGAAATGACTGACGGCTGGTGCAGACATAATTAACGAATTTCGCCTGGTTTCGAAAGACATGACACAGAAGTCATGTTGTAACACTGTGGCTACTGAAATATTTCCGAATTGAAACCAATTCCAGCTTGGGTTCAAACGTTAACCTTGTACACAGTTGTAGCGGTTATTTTATTCCGCATTCCAGTCGAAAAGCAACCGAGTTTAATGAGATAAGGTTACATTCAGAAAATAATTTCTAGCCAAAATATGCGATTGTTTAATTAACCAACGTTGCGTCGTGGATATGCTGGAAAATTTAATCTCGAATTTGGGCTCAAGTGCGCAGAAATAACGTTGATAGACGTGGCATTTCCACTGCAGTTTCTAGACTCCAGACTGCGAAAATTTGCGCGGTCTGCAGTCGAAAGAAAGGCCAAGAGGAGGATGTGTGGGATCATGGACCGTTTGCGAGATATTTGATGGTTGTAATTAAGTGTTCAACTACCTGTGCATATGCTCCATAAGCACCAAACTGATTGAAGACAAAAGGATTTAGAAGGCCCATGTTTCCAGCCATCTGCTGCATACGTCGTAACTGCCTTTCCTTATCGGTATCTGCAAATTTCACCACGAGGCTCGATGATGCTCCCTAATGGACAATAATAAACAGCAATTCATTAGATCAAAAACTGATGCATGCTTTTAAAAGCACTTATATTATTACACGCTGAATGCCTCACAACCATCTTCCATTTCATCCAACTTGCACATAATCGAGCTAACAAATTTCGCCTGCAATGATGTTACCATTTACATGCACATTATACATAATATACCCTTTACTGCAGATTTAGTCAAGAGAAATTAGAAAAATTAGTCTAGCTTCATTTAAAAGTTACCGTAGATTAGTAGGCCACTTGGTGTTCACATGATATGGTCTTATACCATTAATTACACACAACACTTTGAAAAACATTGAAAATTAGTTTATAATAAATTGTTTAAAATATGGTATATACTAACATAATGCATATGGAGTATCAAAATTAAACTTGATGGATCACAAGTATAACTGATTCAGTCTGAAATCGCTATGTTAAGATACAAACTGGCAACACTCTGAAATATGCCAGACATTGTATTAGAGATGGTACATGTAAACAGCTCTTTTTAAATGAATGCGAGTGAAAGTAATTTCATCAATTAACTTCTAATTTGTGTTAGACTTAATAATCCGCGCAGATGTTCGCATTCACTTTCTATACTGCAAGTGAATTATATTCCAAATTAAAGTCTTAATATACCTCAAATTAAAGCAATGGATTATTTCTTTTTTTAGAACTGGTGTATCTCCATGTAAAAACAAAATCGTCTATTTTCTAAAAAAATGTATGTCTATGGTGTGGTTATTAAAGTTCTTTTAATGCTGGTATAAACCAATTTCAAACAAATGGAGAAAAACAGTTGTCTTTACTCACTGGCATTGTTTGGCTTCCGTGAAGGTTATTAATTGCTGCTTGAGCTTCTGCGTGTGTACTAAATTTTACAAATGCACAACCTATGGACAAAAAAAGAAAGAAAAGTAAACAATTAAGTTTAAAAAATAAGTTGAAATTAAGCCCTTTGCTCCTGTTAAGAAGGAAAGGGAAATACTGAAAATATCACTGAAAATGAATGTCTGCATTTTCACCACATTAGTAGATAATGTGAACAATATTTTGAAGAAAAAAAAATTCTGAAGTTTTATTTTTCTCTATTTTAGCTTTTAATTTAATCTTCTCAATGATTCCTAAGATGGAAATTTATTACATCCAGAGGATAAAAAAGATGGACCGTTATATATCGAACATTGTGATGGAATACACAAAGCCATCTCACAAAAAAAATATATAGTTTCAATTTAAGACTTTCATAATGCACCAATTGGTTAAGGGATGATCAATGTAACCGTATTTATGTCAACGTCAGCTGTAATGAAATAAAAGAGTGAAGAAGGTGAATTATTCTGAGCTTGTGCAGCCATTCACGCACCAATTTATAACGAATGATAAAAATACACTGCAACAGCCGACAAGCAAGCTATTATAACTGTCTTGTAAACATGGCATCGGAAAATACGACTTTTAATTAGTGTATAGAAAAGGTCACACCTTTCCACTAATTCTATCAAACGTGTTAAAATTACCGAACTAAATTTAACCCAACAGCATCTAGAATATAGATCACAATTCATATTCCAATATTCCCATGTACGGCCTACATACAGTACACACGGAAGCATAAATGCATCAACAGGCCAATTAACAATAAAAATAATTGATTAAATTCGCGTAATTGCTTTCTCAACTCTTTAACGGCGTGTTGACGTTCCTTTCATGGCATTATAGACTGCAAAGTCGGTAGACAAGAGAGCTTACTGCCCTCGTCTCTGTAATCTAAATGCTCTTGTGCAATTAATTAGTTCATAGAAATAAAGCAATCAATAATCGTGAACAAGATTTAGGAAATTAATAGTTAGAAATAACGTCCCTTGCCAGAATGAATTAAATGGCTAAACAGCTTTTAAAGAAATGTTGGCCAATCAGAAAATTGTATTGCCCGTGCTTACGCCATTATAGTTCCATTATGTAATTATTTATGGTAAATGCTCATTATGTAATTCAAATTTCTCACAACTTCTAAGAACTAAATTTACGAATGCTGTTTCAAGATAATCTGGGATACAGACGGACATGAAAATACATCGATAACATAAATTCTCCTTAACACTTTCTATCACACATTCAAAGAATTGTTAACGTATTGCTGCAGATACTGAAAATTCACAAGAACATTCGACTATTTTTGCATGTTGTGTCCTTTGTGTACATGTATATTTGACACAAGGTTGCTTAACTATATGACCAATGTTTTGGGGAGTTACTACTTTATTTTTTATTTTGTTTAGTGATGATTATTGTACGGTCAACCAGACCATACATCATCTGTTGGATGTTTTTGGCCAACTAAAATTATGACTGAGTGACTGCATGTGTGATTCTGGCCAATAATATGTAATTGACAAAAAATTCGTTGACCTGTTTTCTGCAAGTATGTCGTTACGTTTGATGTCAATTGCTAATCATATTTTTTAAAATTATCACGTTTTCTTCTATTAAAACAGCGCATTCTTACAACATTCCGATAAAGTATATAGAGTTGAACGGTCATATGCAAAAGCTTTTAATTCATTCAATTAAGTGCAACATCCTTATCTACAAGAAATGTTTCACAAGAAATGACAAGAAACCATAACCTCGCAAATCTCAAATGTACCATTATGAAATATTGATTTGTAAAGATAGGTCCGGAATACACCAATTCCGCAAAAGTCTTTCGGTGGCCACCCTAGCCCGCAGTATGAAGACAAATTCCATTAATTTTAACCGCTTTCCGCAAGCCACTAAAGCGGTTGAATTTCCCCTTATAACGTCTCTAAAGTATAATTTGCCTTTTCTCATATCTAATCACATACTATATGCCTTACGTTTCGTTGGAATTTCGAAGCGTGCCATTCTGAGCTGCCAGCTTTAAATTTCTAATTAAATAAACGATTCATGAAATGAAACGAGGCAAATGTGGAAAACGGCCAAGGGTTAAATAGCAACAGAATTAACAAACTCGAGGAAAATTGAAATGCGGTTGTTCCTGACAGAAAGGCTAATAGTAGAAGAAGTAACATCGATGTAAGTCAGGTCAAGGCTTCGGCCATAATGACACAAATAAATGCCTATGGGGACAAAGGCTGGGCCATTTACCTTTGCTAGCACCATCAGGTCCTCTCAGGATGGTACATTCCTCTATTGTTCCATAAGGGGCAAACAATTGGCGAACGTCTTCTTCAGTTTGTTGCTTGCTTAGCATACCCACGAACAACTTCCGATCCTCTGAAACAAAAACAAAAAATAAAGTTAGATTTGTGAGAACAATACTTTGTATTCATTAACAATCAAGTAGTTTACATGCAACCAAAGTTGGCGATTAAAACTATTTTATACACCAATTATTTCAGAACGTGTATTGCATTTTTAGGGATGAAACTGAATTTACACCTTATTAACTTAGATATACAGATATTTTTGTGTTCAAAGTCATATTGAAGTTTAGCTCATAATCGAAAAGTAGACACATAATACGTGGAACTGGGTCCAAATCTCGAAAAAAAAATCTCGGAAAAAAAAATCTCGAATCAAAAAACATCGAAAATCAAAATCTCGAAAGAATAAA